>PVLA01007272.1:0-108315 GCA_004027455.1 Hydrochoerus hydrochaeris | reverse complement strand
CGGCCACAGGAAGCCTGGCCGCAGTCTCCGCGCTCCGCTCCGGGAGCTTCTGCCTGGTGTGGATCCCGGGTGCCCCATGAGGATGAAACTCCGGTGAAGGCGTCGCCGCCCTCTCCCTGCCTCTAAGAGCCTCTTGCTGTCCAGGCGCACAGGCGCTGTGTGAAGCTCGGGCTGTGGCTGGCCACGGCGGCCACCTTCGCGGGGTTTCTGGCACTCGTGGATTCCGTGGTGCTTGAGCAGCAGCGAGTTGTACTTGAAGCTCTTGGCTCAGGCCTCTCAGAGATGTGGCTTGGCCCCCCGCAGGGGGAGCTGTCTGGGACCCTGGTCCACGTGGTCCCCCAGCTCTGCCGCCCGGGCAGGGGACCCTCGGTCCCTGGGGCTCCCTGCAGCAAGAGCACGACATGTGCAGAACCTTATCCTTGGCTATGATCACCCACTGTGCACCAGTACACTGGAAATTCTTTACAGATTTGATTCTTCTTCGATTCCTCTCCTTCACTTTCAGATGCCGCTGCGTCCGTCCCTGGTCTTTCCCCGTGTGCACACAGCCCTGCTCTCTCTGTGTGTCCAAGGGTCCCCTTCTTTACAAGGCTACCAGTAAGATGGGGCTGAGGGCTGCCCTAGGTGCCTTATTTAATTTACCACCCCTAATAGCCTCATCTCCAAAGATAGTCATATTCTAGTCATATTCTGAGGTAGCAGGAATTAGAGTTTCAACATGAGAATTTGAACTCACATTCATGACAGAACTCAGTTCATGAGAACTCAGCCCATGACGGAAACGAAGGACAGTTATAGAAACAAGGGAGCAACAGCTCCTCACCTATAAATGTCTCTGAATATATATATATATAACCTTTAGCAATGTTCACAGGCACCGATAGTAGCTACCATTTAACATTAAAAGTTCTCCGAGGTTGAAAGGCATCCTGAGAAAATAAACAAAATCAGCCAGGAAAAAATAAAACAAAATCAGCCAAGAAAAAAAAAATGAAAATGAAAAAATAAATCTGATTCTGACAAAAGAAAAAAAGATGGCAAATAAAAATAGGGCTGAGGATGTAGGCCAATGTGGAAGCCCTCAGTTTAATCCCTAGCACTGCAGGGGTGGAGGAAAAACCAACCAGAACCTTTTATAGATTTCCAATGATTTATTCATTCAACAAACATTGTTTAAGGACTTAACGTATGGCAAATACTAAGCTAAGTGTTGAAGAAAATAAGAGATCCTAGATCCAAATGACTCTACTATTTAAAAAAGAAAAAGGAAAAAAGGACAAAGGTGGGAACCAAAGAGGAAGAAAAAGAAAAGGGAAGGAAGGGCAAGTATGAAATAATTGCAGCAATTTGATCACTAGCTGGCTATTTCATGATACTAAGGAAATACTGACTGTGTGATAATGGTGTTGTGGTTATGCTTTTTACAGAGCCCCTCTATTTTAAGAGTACAACTGAAATATCTAAAGACGAAACAGTCTGATGTGTAAAATTTGCTACAAAAGAAGTCCAGACCTAGAGAGGGGGATACCGAGTCAGCAGGCAGAGTAGATGAAACAAGATTGGACCGAAATGATCACTGTTGAATTTGGGTGATAAAGTGGTCCTATTACAAGCCCTACTTTTGTAGCTATGTTAAATTTTCCAAAACAAAAAAAACAATTCCTGCTCTCTAGAAGCTCACTGCACAAGGAGGCAAGCCTTCCAATAATGAGAACACAACGGAGTTAAGATACACACCAAGCGCCAAGTGAGCTTCAAGGAGAGAGAGGAGATGTCACAGAGCAGGCCTCCTTGGACTTCCCCCTTTAAAGATAAGTGGCAAACAGAAGGGAAGCAGCAGGGCCTCTGCTCCCTCCAGGGTCTCACTCAAGGCCATAGATAGGGGACCTCAGGCAGGCTCTGTGCGATGCCTCTGCGCCTTGGATGTTTCACTATAGGACAGGGACCCTAGTATTATACACTTCATCAGGTTGGAGTCACTGGTCAGGAACTTAGTCCATGTGAAAGCGCTGAGAAAACATTGAGTGGCTGAAAAATAAACACTAACTATTGGAAATAGTCCCCATATCCTGGCCCACTGTACAATGCCACAGATTTTGAAAATCTCAACTAAATTTCCATTTGTTACATATTTCTTTTTTTTTTTTTTTTGCTAGACTGCAAACTTGCAGAGATTGTATCTTATTTATTTCTATATCCCCAGAACCTAGAATAAGGTCAAGCCCATAATGGGCCTTGATCAGGCAACTCCTCTTTTAGGTAGTAAAGGACTCTGACGTCCCCTAAGACCACTCCCCCTTTGTTTCCCCATAATACACCCTCCATCCATGCAATTCTTGGGGTTCCATTAGCTTCCTCCCTTGCCTCCACATTCTCCCCAACCCTGCCCCAGAAATACTCATTCCCTCATGACGCTCTGTGTTCCCCTCCCTGGCAGGTGTGTCCTTCCTCTCTCTTCCCGGGTGTGATGTCTAAACCTCTGCATCGCTTACTCTATAACTTAGGGAGGCTAAATTTACAGGTCATTGACCCCAAAGCCTTTTGTGAGAAGTAGAAATCTCTGGAAATGACAAAAGCAGGAAAGATGGTGACCAGAGCATGCAGCCCCTACATGTCGCCCTGGTCCTGAGGAAATCCTATTGTCACATTTCTACAATCAGCTAACACCTCACTGCAGAGCTTTGGGAGTTCAGAAATGGCTATGGAGGAGAGGGCATAGTGAGTAAGGGCACAGCTTTCCATGAATTATTGCTTTGCAAATGTCCAGGTTTCTTTTCCTCTGTTAGAAGATGTCCTCATGTCCCCCAAGAGTGATTCAGACAGAAAGAGAATATGAAGAGCAAAAGCCTGGGAACAGAGCATATACAAAACGGCAGGCAGCTAGATACACCAAAGACAAAAAAGGAAGATCAGAGTGGACTCTGGTACAAAGTGCCCTCTGTCCTGAACCACAGTCTGGGGCTGGAAGTTGATCCTGATTTTCCCAAAGAGTGGGGGATTATGGGTAGATCATTAACTGCCTTCTCAGGAGCAGACAAATGCAGAGCTCTAAGGACATCTTTCCCTACCCATCCTCCCCAAGTCTCCTCTGAGAGGACAGTTCAAGGCTATATCCTCAGCCCAGCTTTGAGGGTTCCGTATTATGAAAAGGGTGGGGGAGGGGCTCCAGAGCAGAAAAGGGACAATGACAGAGCACAGAAAAAAAAAAGGGCAGCTCGCATGTGCAGTTAAAGGTCAAGGCCTGCGCAGCTGGCCAGGCTCCCTTCAGCCCTGGGGCTCTGTGTGGCCTGAGCCTTGCACCATACTTGGAGCACCACCAAAATGGTGTTTTCCCTGCGTGAGGCCACAGCGAGAAAGAAGAGAACTGGGAACAGAAAGGTCAATAAATACCAAGGAGGAGAAAGAGGCACCTTGAAATACTGAACTGTGATGACAAGCAAAACTGGTTTTCTTAGAAGCTTCAGACTGGTTTTAAAAGTAACTACAGCATAAGCCACCAACGTATGTTGAATATTGTCAACTTTTGGAATAAGTACATGTTTATTCCCAGGACAACTACTTTTGGGGTGCCCATATTTATCTGGATATGATCTATTTATGAAAGGAACCCTATAGCCATGACTCACATGAGTATTGATTTATACATGACCGAGGAACAGTGCAGCACTCCTGATGGGAGCTTTGCTGCATGACTCCAATCGCCAGCCTTGTTTGGTGCAAGGGAGTGGGGTGGGGGTGCAAATGGGTAGAAGCAGACACTGAATTGTTCCACTTTCATTTAAATCTAAGTGTTACTGCCCTTATTGCTCAACATGGGGGAATTAGGCTTTGCTCATTCATGGCTACAGTACAGGCAGAGAAACTTGATCAATGCCAATCCTTCAAAGAACCAGCTGTAACCTGGGCATGGTGGCACACACCTGGAATCCCAGCACTTTTGAGACTGAGGTAGGAGGATCGCCATGGGTCTAAGGGCAACCTGGGTTACATAGTGAGTTCAAGGTCAGCCTGAACTACCAAGCGAAGCTGTTTCAAACAAAAAATAAAAACAGTTATAAAATTGCTTGTAATTAAATTAGCAAATTAAGAGCAGGAAGTAGCCAGGCATAGTAATCCCAGCACTCTGGGAGGTGGAAGGAAGAGAATAAAAAGTTCAAAACCAGCCTGGGCAAATTAGCAACTTTATAAAGCCTTATCTCAAAATTTAAAAAAAATATATTTTAAAAGGATTAGGGATATAACTCAGTGCAAAGGTCCTGGGCTCAATCCCCCACACTGGGGAAAGAAAAAAAAAGCAAAAGGTAGCATTTCGTGTTTGTGAGATTATTCTCTAAAATGGAGCAGTCCCTATTATTAAGAACCTTAAGGCCCCAGCACTCAGGAGGATGAAGCAGGAGAATTGCTGTGAGTTTAAGTCCAGCCTGGGCTATATAGTGAAACACCATCTGAAAAAGATAGAAAAAAGAAAGAAAGAAAGAATCTCAAGGCCTCAGTACAGCCCATAGTATATACACTCAAGAGAAAAGGAACATAGGCGTGCAATCAAACTACATAGTGAATGTTTCATTTTTTTTAATTTATTAGAGTGAGAAACACATTGCCATTAACCCCCCTCACTTCAAAATACTTATCATTCATACCACTTTCTGAAGCAGTTCTGGAAGTTCTCTTTCATGAGGATCTTTACAAGTTATAATTAAAAAAATAAATAAATACAGCAAACGCTGCTCCCAGGTGTCATCCGAAAGGAGGGCAGGATTGTAAAGCCATTACGGAACCCTCATTCACCTTCTCCTGATCAGGGGTGTGGATACGAGAAACCACGCGACCCCTGGCTCTTCCATGCGACCCCTGGCTCTTCCCAAAGTCAAAAGGATCACGAAAGGTAAACTTTTGAATCGATTCTGGCTATGGAGGCAGCCGCGACAGGGTAACTAAAGATACTCCCATAAGAGGACTTCTAGGACTAGTTCCAAAATAGCAGGGGTGAAGGGGTAAAAGCAAGGGGGAGTATTTTTGAGCAGGGGTTTATGGCAATGGCCATTGACACTGAAGGATGGAAGCAGCAGACAAGAGGGCACAGGACACGGAAAGGAAATGGCCAGGGAGGCAGAAGAGAAGCCCACAGAACAGGGCCAGAGCAGCCACCAACAGTGGAGCAGCAGCCACAGTGTCAGGTGCTCTGTGACAGTCTGTGACACAAGAGTTACAAGGGCTGGTTGCACAACAGAGAGAGAAAACCTACTCTCGTATGCTAAGGAGTAGGTGGGAGTTAGGCAGATGAGACAGTGATCACAAACTCTCTGAAGGAGCTGGTCTATAAAAAGGAAAAGAGTGATACGATGGGAGCCAGTAGAAATAGAGTTCAAAAAATGAGAATTTTAATATGAGACAGATTTAAATACATTAAATTTTTTTTCTTTTTTTTTGGTACTGGGGATCAAACTCACAACTGCATGCTGCATGCTTGCAAGGCAGGCACTTATACCCTGAGCTAAATCCCCAGCCCTACATTAAAATATTTAAATAGATGCAAGAGATCATAATTTCTGTGACAGCCACAATCTTACTTCTAAACACACCCCTCCTTCTTACAAGAAGTCTGGAAGGAAAGATCTATAGGAAAATATGTTACAAGCAAGACATTAGAAGCCAAGCTGGACATGAATGGTGCATGCCTGTAGCCTCAGCATTTGAGAGGCCAAGGCAGGGAGAGTGCTGTAACTTCAAGGCCAGCCTGGACTACATAGCAAAACTCTGTCTCAAAAAAAACTATCTGAAACCAGACCAGCCAGCTTTATTGCAGTCCTGACTTATCAAGATCTTCTTAGACAGGGTACCTCTATCCCTCCACTAGAATCTGCTTTCTTAATCAGGTGTTCTCTCTACTTGAAGCTACATAGCATGTTAAACCTATTGACTTTCTTACCGTCGTTAAAACAGCCTATGTTCTTCTTTCAATATGATAGGTACTTGCTAAGCTTTAGAAACCCGGTGGAGACATACAGCTGTCCTTTGTCTGGTTTCTCGCATCAGCACTAGAATATCCATCACTACTTCCGTTGACTGTGCTTTTGGTTATTGTTTTCGTTCGGGGGGAACCAGTGGTTTCAGAGATGGAAAAGGGAACTATCTGTCAAAGCCGTGAACACATGGGATGTTGACATGAGAGCTCCCCAGGAGGGCTCTCTGGCCTGCACATTGGACAGTTACTCTAAAGTATCACGCTGCTTCCTGACAATTATTAAGCTACTTTGATTTGTGTGTGTGTGTGTGTGTGTGCGCCAGACTTGAACTCACACCCTTGGGCTTGCCAGGCAGGTGCTGTGCCGCTGACCAATATCCCCAGGCTCTACTTTGATATTTCATCCAGCTCATTCAGCAAATGATTCTGAGAACTTCAAGAGCTTTCCACTCTACATGAATCGCACATCCTGGCAAATTGTGTTTCCATCATCACTGAGCTGTGATTGATGCTCTGATAAGGCAGGGCTGGGAAGAAGACTCAAAAGCAAGGAAACTCAGGGCTTAACTGAACAAGGCAGTCTCGAATGTCACAGTGGAAGGTTAAAGTCTCCCAGGCCTGAAATGTTGGAAAAGCGAGAAAGCAAAGTTCAGATAAAAAAAGGTTCAGGAGATGAAAAGGCAAGCATAACTTTTATAGTGTGCCTCACTGGAATGCAGAGGCAGGAATGATAGATGACAGTCTCTTCCTGTCTCTGGAATATTTCTGAAATCCAGAACCTAAGTGTTTTATCAGAGTTCTTGAGAGAAACAGAACCAATAGAGGGTGGTGTGTTTATATAGAAGAGATGTGTTGCAAGGAATTGTCTCACCTGATCATGGGGGCTGGTGAATCTCAAAATCTTTTCAGGGTGAGTCAGCAACTGGAGACCCAGGAGGGCCAAGGGGTGTAGTTCCAGTCTGAGGGTCAGCAGGTTCAAGACCCAGGAAGAGATTTGTTTCAGTTTCAGTCCAAAGGCAGGAAGGAAAAAAAAAAAATACAGATCCAAGATCAAAGGCAGTCAGGCAGGAGGAACTACTTGGGAAAGACTTAATTATTGTTCTTTTCAATCCTTCAGCTGATTGGATGAGGCCCACTCATGTGAGACGGTGCATTCTTCTTTATTCAGTGTTACTCATTTCAATGTTATTCTCATCCAAAACTACCCCCATACAAAACCCCAGAATAATGTTTGACCATATCTGGGCACCCTATGGCCCAGTCGAGATGACATATATAATAACAATCATATTAATTTAGTAATAAAGTTGAGCCAAGTCATTCCACATTTACAAGACCTTGTACTATATAATATTCACAGTTAAATTATATTTGATTCCTTCCTTCTAATGAGACTAAGAATTATAATCCATATGCAGTAGTAGGTGTTATGTTTGTGTCTAGATATTCCCCAAAGTCTCATACAGTCGTAGATGGGGCTTCTTCAGAGGTGGGTGAATCCAGAGTATGTAATGCTGGGATTAATGCTGTGTGATTACTAAATCAGTCCACAGATTGGTTTGGCACCACCCTAATCCCAGTAGCCTAGATAGAGTATAACAGGGACAGAAAGATATTCTTATGGTCCCTTGTTCTTTTACCACCTTGTGAACACCATGAATTGTTTCTCCTCTGCAATGCCCCTCTGCCATGCAAACCTGTCTTGGAGCCAGCCGATTATGGACTGAAACCTCTATAAATGATGAGCTAAATAAACGTTTCCCCTTTAACTCTGGGTGTTGGGAATTTTGTCTCAACAACAAGAGAAAAGCAACTAGGATGCTAGGAAGTAGCATTAAGTACCACACAAGGATTTAAAAACTAAGCTGTTTGGAACAGAGGGATTATTTCTTCCACAGGGCTTCATGGACAGAGTAGCTGACTCCACTGCTGGGCTCCTTTCTCCTTTCAAGGACAGATAATAATAGCACAGGAGAGGAGAATATTCCTAATGAAGAAAAGAATTTAAAAAGACAAAAAAAAACCAGGAAAATACAAGATATCATGAAGCTTAACTGCTGTTTAATGTGTTAAAAGCAAATCAGAGTGATATATGCATATTCATAGCAGCACAATTCATAACTGCTGAATCTTAGAAGTGGCTTATATGTTCATCAACAGATGAGCAGACAAAGAAAATGTGAAGCTGGGCATGGTGGTGCACTCCTGTAATCCTAGCACTCAGGAGGCTGAGGCAAAAGGAATGTTGCAAGTTTGAGACTAGCCTTGGCTACAAAGTGAGCCCAAAGTGAGCCTGAACTGCATAGACAGACCCTGTCTCAAAGAGACAAGAAAAGAAAAGGTGGTATTTACACACAATGAAATACTACTCTGCCATAAAGAAGGACAAGCTTGATACATTGGTAGGAAAATGAATACACCTAAACTTGTTAAGTGAAAATTAGACACTTGTATGAGAAACCCTAAATACAAACAATAGCAAAATAAAGGTTAGATAATAGGAAATAGGGAGATAAATATTTCTCGAATAGGAGGAGGATCAAGAAAGTGGAGGGTGGAGGAGGGAGGGGAAGGAAAAGGGATGAAAATGGGACAAAGATGTGTCATTTACATGCACCAACTCAACATGAGGATTGTAAATGTTATGCACGGCAGACATGTTCCCAGCAAAGGAAGGAACCAGCCACGTTCAGGGAACCCGCGCACAGTGTGTCAGAGCTGCGAGGATGGATGGGCTCCTCCTCTGGCTCTGTGGCAATAAAGAAGAAACAGCAGACTGTTGTTAGATATCTGGAAGCCAACAAGATAGCATGTAGGGAGGTGGACATTGCAATGTCAGAAGAACAGGGTCGATGAATGTACCAAAACATCCCCGCTGAAAAGAAGCCTGCCCAGAGAAGCCCGCTACCACCTCAGATATTTCCTGGCGACCTATACTGTGGGGATCCTGACAGCTTTTTTGAATCAAAGAAGAGCAACACAGTCTTTTCGTACTTTAGCTCGAAACCAAGGATGGCATCAAACGCCTAGAGGGGAAAAGTGGGGGGTGATGGAGATGCATTGGGAACAACACCTCCTGGTACTCAGCACACACCTGCTTACCAGATGCATCACTGTGACAAAAGCCTCGTGCACCGTCTGTAACTTCACTTCCGTGGAAACGATATCTTGGAAGATGTGGGTATAATGGGGGTTGCATGACTGCTTTAAAAAAGATCAGGAGGGTTTGGGGCTTTTTCTTATTTTCACATCGCCTTCCAGTGACCTCACCTGAAAGTACTGTTACCGATTATAGGGGTGCTTCTTTTAATAACTGATGTTTAAGTAAGGGGATCAACAGGAAGAAAATGCTGGATCTGTCTATGTTGCAGCAGGTAACGGTATTGTATAAACTCACTTCTTTGTGAGATTCCTGAACTGCATCCTTAACGTTACCTGCCAGGCTATTAGAATCTAAATGAGAAAGGAAAAAAGTAATAATGACTGGAAAAGATCACTGAAGATTTTTGCTGCTGAACCACAGACATCACTCTTCCGGTGCTTTATAACTGCATCTGTTGAAAAAGTTGTTCTAGACTTTATTTTTTATTGCAAACTCTTATCCCCGTGAATCCTCTAAATTCTTACACATTTCCAAAAATCATTGCTGTAATATGAAATCACTGCCACCAAGTTACAGAAGTAAAAATAATTGCTATTTTGGCGGGGAAAAAGGAAGGAGATCAAGAGATAGAGGGAGGAGAAAAGAGAAAGGAGGATTTTTTAAAAAGGAATTAAGATGTATTTTGCACATGTACCAACTCCACACAAAAAATGTAAATGTCATGTACTGCAAACATGTACTAATGAAAAAATTTCACTGTCTTAGAAGGAATAGAGTCATTTGTATAATAGTGAGTAGAAAAAATAATCCAGAAAGTCCTGATTCCCCCAACGGGTCTTTCTAAGAACCTACAAACTACTTGGTGTGGTGGCACACACATGTAATCCCAGCGTTCTGGCAGGCTGAGGCAGGAGGACTGCAAGTTTGAGCTCAGTCTGGGAAACTTACTGACTTAGCAATGTTCTGCCTCAAAATGAAAAATAAAAACAGCCGAGGATGTAACTCAGGGCAAAAGCCCTGGATTCAGTTCCCAGTACTGCAAAAAAAATAAATAAATAAATAAAAGTAGAGGGAGGACATAAAAACTGTAGCCAGAACTTCTCTGAAACTATTTAAATTGAATTAGTAAGTATTTCCAAAAAATAACTTACTTCTCATTTTTCTAACGTCCTATCTTCTAAACGTCTTCTTCTCAAGCCTCAGATATGCCCATAACCCTGTTAGGCTACAAATTTAAAAGACTGCTGAGGGGAGATCTGAGCACCTCACCAACTTTAGTCAAGTCCAAAACAATGAATTTCCAATTCATGAAGAAAATATCTATCACTACCTAACACACGTCATGCACTATTATAGATTCAGGAAATACAAAAACAAGTAAAAATACATTTCTTGCCATAAAGGAACCTGCTGTCAGCCAGGCATGGTGGCACATGCCAGCACGCAAGAAGCTGAGGCAGGAGGATTGCCATGAGTTCAAGTTCAGAGTGGGCTATGCCTGCACTACACAGGGAGACTCTGACTCAAAAAAATTAAATTAAAATTAAATAAAAGAGGGGCTGGGGATTTAGCCAAAAAAAATCAATTAAATTAAATTAAAGAATCCACTTGTCAACTTTGGAACAGAAACTCTTCAGAAGAGGGAGAAAGTGTATAGAGATCTCTTGAGAAGGGCTATGCAAAATGTTATCTCCCAGGTCAGTTCAATCTGGAAAGCAATTTTGTGAGCACAGGAGAAAGGAGCCCAGCAGTGGAGTCAGCCAGTGTGTGCTGCACACCTCCATGCCCCTGGCAGCATGTTAGGCTTGGGAGCCACAGGAGCAAAACATCCATGGTGAGTGGGAAACCCCCTCGGTGTTCCCATAACACCCCATCTATTATTCTTTAACCCTAATACTTGTCATCTGTTTTGTAACCTTGTTTTACTAGCTCCCTCACAAGCCTGTGAGGTAGCTTTTCATTTTGTTTTGTTTTGTTTTGTTTTTGGCAGTACTAGGAATTGAACTTATAGCTTTTGCACCAAGCTACATACCCAGTCCTTTAAAAAAAAAAATGTTTTTTGAGACAGTTTCACTAGGTCCCTAAATTGTGCAAGCTGGACACAGACTTGTGCCCCTCTCCACCTTGGCCTCCTGCAGTGCTGAGGTTACTATGGGATGCACCACAACTGCCAGCTGACAAGCTTCCCACAGGCCACCATGTGTTTATTCCCACTCATTCACTCCCTCAGTCCCTTAATACAGTGCTTAGCGTTTAGGAAGCCAGATGCTTATTAAGGGACTAAGTGAATTAGTCATAACAAACATTTATTAAAATCCATATGTGACACACATAGAAAAGTTTTCAATATAATCAATATTTATTGCATGTCTGTGATGTAAATACAATCTTGCCAGATACTAAAAAATCAAAAAGCAGAAAGCAAAACAAAGTTTCTATCTTTACACTGTTTTCAGAGGAGTGTGGGAAATTAGATCTGCACTCAGATAAAGAACCAAGGCACAGGGCCCGGAATATAGCTCAGCATCATAGCACCTTCCAGGCAAGCATAAGGTCGTAAGTTCGATCCCCAGGTACCAAAAGGAAAAAAACACAAGGCCCAGTGACAGCGTGATCAGTGCTGTTGAGGTCCTGGCCCGGACAATGTTCTGATCGTGACAGAGTGGGCCCAGCAGCACTGGAAGCTTCAGATTCAAGGGCAGCCAAAGTCCATCTTTGACCAACACGTTGTCCTCCGCTAATGGGAATCAAATTCAAGATGACTAGAAAGAAACAAGGTGGACAACTGGAAAGGACTGACCGAGTTTGCTGCATTTTTGTTTTAATACCCTGTTGCTTTTACCAGCTTTTGTTGGAAGACTCACAAACAGAAGCAAAAACATGCTTAGCATTTTTTTCTTGATGCACTCATAGAGGCATTTTTAAAAAGCACAGCTGAAAAAAAAAAAAGAGCACAGCTCACAGTCAGCCTTGTCCTATTTGTCACTTTTACTAATAAAATGAAATCTGCCTGTAAATTATCTTGAAGTCTTTTACCTGGGACAAGCACTTTTCTTCTCAGTTTTAACCTGATTTTCAAGATGATTTTCAGGGGGTTTGTTTGTGGGAGAAGGGAGGGATACAGGGAAAGTGCTTGCCACAACTTTTCTCCTGTCACTCTACTAACCCAACTTTTGTAAATAGACCTTACTCTCTGTTTTCAAATTTCGTTAATATTTACCAGTACAGTCAGCCTCATCATAGTGCTGAGTTACCCAGATGACTTTTGCACTAGGCGTCTGGTTGCCCTATGTCTGGATTTCATGGCAAATTGAATCTGAAACGCCTGGTGGCTCGTCACACAGAATCTTTTCATGTACTACAATGTCTGACACAACGTGTCCTAGAACAAACAAGCTGTTTTGCTAGTTTACTCTAATGACTCGGTGTGTATGGTCTTCCTCATCTTGAGGACAAATTCTAAGGGCTTGGACACTCGCAAGCAGGAAATTTTCTTTCAAATCCAAATCTGCCTGGTTTGATGATATACACATGTGGGCCAGCATTTCTAGTCAGGCTGAGAGACAACTGTTTGAGTTCTACTGTGTACAGCTTTGAATGAGAATGGGGGTTCTGGATGCCTCTCTCTGAAAAGTAGAACAGTTATTGGAGGGGCCAGGGATTTATCTCAGTGGTTCAAGCACTTACCTGATAAGCATGAAGTCATGAGTTCGATCGTTGGTAAAAAAAAAAAAAAAGAACAGTTATTGGAGCCAGGTACGGTGGTGCACACCTGTAATCCCAGCCCTCTGCAGGCTGAGGCAAGAGGATCACCATGAGTTCAAGGCCAGCCTGGGCTACATAGTGAGTTCAAGATCAGCCTGAACTGCATAGGGAGACCCTGACTCAAAAACAACAACAACAACAAAAAAAACAGTTATGGGGTAACTGGCATTTTTTTTCTCTGTCCTCTTTGGAATGAAACATTAAAAATAATTTTTAAGGTAGGGGAATAGGGGAAAAAAAGAATCAAGTCATATCATGCACAGGTACAAATTCCTATGAAGAATGTGATCATTACGTATACCTAAAATGTACCAATAGACTTAATTAATTTAAAAAATAATAATTTTTAAACAAAAAAATAGTACAAGGGGCCAGGGGATGACCAAAGCTACCATTACCTGTTTCTAGCATTGCTCACCCTACCAGCATAGTTACACTGGTCTAGATAAGGAGGAATCTTCTCTACTTAGTTCAGCCAGGATGACTAAGTTTCCAGTAGGAGTTGACAACCAGAATGAGAGAAGAAAAACTCCGAATGAATTTTGTAAAAAGATAGAACTTTTCAATAACAGCAACCTAACCAGAGGATTCTCCATAGATAACCATGTCCTGAGGTCTGAACTTCCTCAAGCTACAGATCCGGTTCCTCAGACCCTTAGTTTATTCCCAACAGATTAGGCCTAATTCACTTTTCACACCAATTCCCTACACCCTGAGCAATGTTTGTAAACTCAGAGGGCCCTTTTCTAAAAAAAATTTTTAACATTTTTTTTTTGGAAGTAGAGATTAAACCCAGAACCTTATGCATGCTAAGCAAACACTACACCACTGAACTATCCCCCAGCACCCCTATCCCAGTCAGGAGGTCCTGACCATGGGAGGAAGGGGGCCATTCTCCCAGCCCCTGACTCCCACACACTCTGCAGCAGCCCCACACAGAAACTGGTCTAATTTTGAGATCCTGAGATTTCTCCCACTGACTGAAATTCACCTTTACTCTGTTTTCTTGTCTTGTCTCTATCTCTCTTCTTTCTTTCATTTTTCTGTTTTAAAATGAAAAAGAAAAAAAGCAATGATACAGAATTCCAAAACAAAATAATAGGAGATTAACACTGGTTAATATATTGCATATTGGGCTGGGGATTTAGTTCAGCAGCGTAAGTGCCTGCCTGACAAGAGTAAGGTCGTGAGTTCCATCCCCAGTACCAAAGGAAAAAAAAAAAAAAAAATATATATATATATATATATAGCATATTGTTATCTTCAAAATAGTTGTTCAGATTATAAGATATAGGCTTGAAAAAATGATGGAACAATTTTTGATGAACTAACAGAGATTGACAGTATAGTTATCTATCATGTATGTATATATGTATACATATATATATATATATATATATATATATATATGATCTTTTTCCTTCTTTCTTTTCTCCTTTCCCCTATCCAATTGTTCTTTCCTTTTGAGCAGTTTCTTTTCCTTTCAACCTTCACAATATCTACTATACATTTTGGGTCTTATTTACTGTTTCAATTTTGCACTAGGGAGACAATACAATATTTACATATGTGAGTCTGACTTATTTCACCTATAAGTATAGTCTCAGGTTGCAACCATTTATCTATAAAAGCTTCAAATGTGTCCTCCTTTATAACTGAGAAGTACTCCATGGTATAAAACTTCCACATCTTTTTTTATCCATTCCTCAGTTGATGGGCATTTGCTTTGCTTCCAAGATTTAGCTATTACAAATTGTGCTGCTATAAACATGGGTGCACACATGTCACTGTGGTAAGGTGTTTTCAATTCTTCTGGAAAAGCACCCAGAAGGGGAATAGCTGGATTGAATGGGACTTCCAATTCTAATTTTTTGAGGAATTTCTACACTGATTTCCACAGTGGTTGTACCAGTCCATACCGTGTGTGTGTGTGTGTGTGTGTGTGTGTGTGTGCGTGCACACATGCATGTGTGTGCAGGCTGGGCCTGTGCATGCTAGGCAAGCACTCAATCATTAAATTATTCACTCAACTCCATGCCCAAATTTTTATTTCTTGTTGTTTTTACTTTTCTGGAATATCCACTGCACCTTTACTTGAACTTTGTCAAATATGGTTCTACCCTTAAGGATATCTTCTCACTTTTTACCAAAGGCAACATCTGAACCAGGCCCCTACAGCCATTCCATCATCCCTAGGTGTTCCTCCCAATCACTCTGGGGCCAAACTGTAGAAAACAACTTCATTTCCCATGTAAAAATTCCTTACCCATCTCCTTTACTAGGGAGAATACAAATCATGACAACAACTGAGCAAAACTTTGGCAACATATTGTGGGCATTTCATTGACCAAATTATTTATTTGTTTTCAGAAATAAGCCTAAAATAATTTAAAATGCAAAATACACTTGATAAAAAAATACAATCCTGAAAACAATATTTAAAAGAGGAAAACATGGAAACAATCTGGATGTCCAACAATAGAAAAATTATTGAGTAACCTATGAATCTTCTACTACAAGTTGAACATCACTGAAACTGGAAATCTGAAATATTCCAAAATGCAAACTTTTTGAGTGTCAACAGGATGCCAAAGTAGAAAATTGCATTGTGCTGGGGAATAGCTCAGCAGCACAGAGCCTGCTTGGTATGCAAAAGGTCCTGAGTTCAATTCCTGATTCAAAAAAAAGAGAGAAGAAAATTCATACCTGACCTCATGTGGCAGATTGAAGTCAAAACATAGGTGCATAACACACTTTATTCAGAATAATCTCCCTCCCATCTGAACTATATATTTTCCACACATACCCAGATTTCCACACACAAGCGTGCCTATCAATAAAATGTCTAGGCATGGTGGCACAGACCTGTAATCTCAGCACTGAGGAGGCCGAGGCAGGAGGATTGCTATAAATTCAAGATCAGACTGGACTACACAGTGAATTGAAGGCCAGCCTGAACTACACAGAGACCCTGTCTTAAACAAGGAGTAATAAAATGACACTTATTCAGGCCTAACACAGCAACATCAGGAAAAAGGTCTGCAGGTACCCCCATGGGTGACAGCAAGAGAACAAAGAGGAATTGTTTATGTTAGCCTATATCACAGAAGATTAAGCAGCTGAAGAAATTGGGCAGTATTTAAGTGTTAAACTTCTTAACACAGGGTGTGGTTAGAGGGACTGCCATATGTGATATGAATAAAAAGAAAGTCAAACTGTTGATGTTCTATGTTTAACATGATGAGTGGAAGTGTTATGGCTTGTGTCTAGATGGCCCCCCAAAACCTCATGCAGTCTAGGATGGGGCTTTCTAAGAGGTGGCTGAATCTTAGTGTGTAATGCTGGGATTAAAGGTGTGTGATTACTAAATCAGTTCAGTGATTGCTCTGGCATTGCTCTAATCTCTAGAGTGAGCATAAAGGGGGCATAAAGATGCTGTTAAGGCTCCTTTAGTCACTTTTTGCTACCTTGTGGGTACCACAAACTGCTCTCTGGGATGCCCCTCTGCCAAGCCATCCTGCCACAGAGTCAGCCAACTATAGACTGAAACCTCAACAAATCTGAATAAACTAAATAAACTTTTCTCCCTTTAACTTTGGGTGTCAGGAATTTTGTCTCAGCAACAAGAGGAAAGTAACTAAGAAGTTAATGCAAAAGTGAAAAACACAGCAAAAAGCTAAAAATAAAGACCTCAATGTATATTGAGTTGATCCATCAGCAATGATACTCTAATCATGAACAAGCAAAGATCTATCATCATGAGCTGAAATTCAAGGGAACTGTGAATATTTAATAGGCTGATTGCAAAAATTTAAGAAAACATGACAACCAACAAAGATTTGTAGTGACAAAGCATCTGCTGATTATGAATCAGCAGAGAAATTCATGGCCAGATTTGCCAGTGTCATTAGTGATGAAAATCTGATGCTAGAATGAGTCTATAATGACAGATGCAATATTACCATTTGGGCATTATTGTCCCAGAAAGACTGCAGCTAGGGAGACACTGACCACAGGAATCAACTCATTTCCTGCTTGCCAGAGTATAATCTGGGGTTAAGGTCCTTAACTCTTAACCTGTAACCTCAAAGTTTGTCACAAAATATCTAGCTTCTACTTCTATTGTCTACTTTTAATTTTAAAGAGGGTAAAACTAAATATAACAAAACAGAACAAATCAGATCAGAAGAGAACAATGTAAGTGACACAGATTTCAAAGCAAGACAACAGGAGATCTGCAGTGGCTACCATAATGTCTCTTGTTTTCTTCTAAATGGTTATCTATATCTTCACACACAATGAATTCATACAAAAAAAATAGTATAAAACTGATTAGAACAGAGAAATGAAGGCATTACAGGCCTTCAAAACCAGACAATAGGAAAATCAACAATGGCTGCCATAATGTCTCTTGTTCTCTTCAAAATAGCTGTCCATACCTTCATGTATGTTGGAATTAAACAATACAAAACAGACTAAAACCACTCTGAACAAAGAATAGAAGCATTATTGGATTTCATAGCATGACGATACGAAATCAGCAAGGGATACCATAATGTCTGTTTTTCTTCAAAATAGCTGTTCATTTCACCACACATAGTATAATTGATACTCATAAACTGTTTAGGAGAAGTTCTAGGCACGTATAAGCCTCTACATGTATAACTATCCTTTCTGTATTAAAGGGAAAAACAAACAGATTACTAGAAAAACAGTAAACAAAAAAGACAAACAAAAATAGCAAAGAGCCCAAAACAGTGAAGATACAGACCTTCAAAACAAGGTGATAGGAACATAACTAAAGTTGTTATTTTACATAATGATCTTCAAGAGTTCCTCAGATCACCAGACACAAACATGCAAAATTATTCCAATTCTATGAATATTAACTGTTTTGTTCCAAGAACTTAAAGAATTTGTAGCACAATCATCTTAACTATCCTAAGTGTGTTTATACAAATTTAGATATTTTTTCTTTCCCCTTTTTCTTTTTTCTCCTTTTTTACCCTTTCACTGTATTTATTGAGGATTTTATATCTTAGGAATTCTTACCATTTCTTACAATAGGGAGACTATACAGTAATTATACATGTGAGTTTGATTTATTTCACTTATGAGTATAGATTCAAGTTGCATCCATTTATTTATAAATATCTCAATGTGATCATTCTTTATAGCTGAGTAGTACTCCATTTTATAAAAGTACCACAATTTTTTTAGCCATTCCTCAGTTGATGGGCACTTAGGTTGTTTCCAAGATCTGGCTATTACAAATTGTGCTGCTATAAACATGGGTGCACATATATTACTGTGATATGATGTTTTCAGGTCTTCTGGGAATATGCCCAGACATGGAATAGCTGGGTCAAATGAGACTTCCAATCCCAGCTTTTTGAGGGATCTCCAGACTGACCCCCACAGTGGTTGCACCAGTCTATACTCCCACCAACAGTGCAAGAGTTCCTTTTTCCCCGCAGCCCTCTAGCATTTGTTGTTGGTAGTTTTCTTGATTCTGGCTATTCTTTCTAGAGTGAGATACAATCTCAGTGTGGCTTTAATTTGCATTTCTCTAATGGCCAGTGATGATGAACACTTTTTCATGTATTTATTTGCTACTTGTATATCTTTATCTGAGAACTGTGTGTTCATCTCAGATGCCCATTTTTGGATTGGGTCTTTGAATTTCAGGGGCCTGATTTTTTTTTTTAATTCTTTATATGTTCTAGACAGAAGTCCTTTGTATGAGGGGCAGTTAGCTAAGATTTTTTTCAAAGTTTATGGGTTTCCTTTTGACTCTGTTGGAGATTTCTTTTGACATGCAAAAACGTTCTAATAAGACGAGATCCCAGTTATTGATTCTGGAAAGTATTTCCCCTGTGGTTTGATTTTTGTTCATAAATTCTCTGCCTACACCTGTGTCTTCAAGATTTCTACCCATCAGATTGTCTTCCATCAGATTTAGTGCTTCTGTTTTAACATTTAGATCTTTGATCCGTTTTAACTTCACTTTAATATATGGTGATAGGCGTGGGTCTAATAGGCATGTCATCTGCAAATAATGATAATTTAACTTCTTCTTTTCCTATCCTTACTCCTTTTATTTCTCTCTCTTGTCTAATTGCTCTGGCTAGTATTTCCAGCACTATATTGAATAGGAGTGGTGATAATGGACATCCTTTTCTTGTTCCTGATTTCAGGATAAAGGCTTTCAGTTTGGGGCCATTTAATATGATGCTGGCTGTTGGTTTATCATAGATGGTTTTTATCAGATTGAGGTAAAGACCATCTATTTCAATTTTCTGTAAGGTTCTTATCATGAATGAGTGTTGGGCCTTTTCAAAAGTTTTTCTTCATCTATAGAAATGATCATATGATTCTTATTTTGACTCTATTGATACGGTGGATTACATTTATCGATTTGCATATGTTGAATCATCCCTGCATTCCTGGATTGAATCCCACTTGGTCATGGTGTATAATCTTCTTGATGATTTGTTGCATTGTTTGCCAGTATTTTATTGAGAATTTTTGCATCTATGTTCATTAGGGAGATTGGCCCATAGTTCTCTTTTTTGGTTGGGTCTTTCTCTGGTTTTGGTATTAGAGTAATACTTGCTTCCAGGAATGAGTTAGGAAAAATTGCTTCCCTTTCATTTTCATAGAGTTTAAGGAATGTCAGCATTAAGTCTTCTTTGAATTTCTTGTAGAATTCCGCAGTGAATCCACATGGACCTGGGCTTTTCTTTGTTGGCAAGGATTTAATTACATTTTCAATTTCATTAATTGAAATTGAGTTATTCAGCAGTTTTACATCTTCTTGATCCAGGTCTGGTAATTCATATGTTTCTAGGAATCTGTCCATTTCTTCTGTGTTATCAACCCTATTAGAGGAGAGGTTTTTGAAATAGGTATTGTGATCTTCTGTATTTCAATGGGGCCAGTAGTGATTTCACCCTTTTCATTCCTTATTGCATGAATTTGAGTTTTTTTCTTTCCTTTTTTAATAAGGTTGGCTAGAGGCTTATCAATTTTATTTATTCTTTCAAAGAACCAACTCTTGGATTCATTGATTCTTTGAAATATTTTCTTAATGTATTGCATTGATTTCTGCTCTGATCTTTACAATTTGCTCCCTTCTTTTGTCTTTGGGCTTGACTTGTTCTTCTTTTTCTAGATGTTTGAGGTGTAGCATCAGGTTGTTTATTTGTATTCATTCTGTTTTCCTGATGTGGGAATTCACTGCAATAAATTTTCCTCTGAGGACTGCTTTCATTGTTCCAGTAGGTTCCACAGGTTCCAGTAGGTTGTATTTCTATTTTCATTTGCTTTTAGATATTGTTCAATTTTTTCTTTAATTTCCTCTGTGACCCACTGATTGCTCAGCAGTGTATTATTCAATTTCCTTGTGTTTGTGGGGTATTTGTAGTCTCTTTTGTCATTAATTTCTAGTTTCATGGTGCTATGATCCTAAACATGCATGGGATAATTTCAATTCCTTTGCATTTACTTAAGCATGTTCTGTGGGCTATTTTAGAGAATGTCTATTTTAGAGAATTTCCCATGTGCTGCTGAGAAGAATGTACATTCTGATGTTGTTGGATGGAACACTTTATATACATCCACCAAGTGCATTTGTTCACAGGTGTGACTCAGTTCTGTTCTTTGCTGATTTTCTGTCTAGTTGATCTGTCTCTTTGTGTCAATGGGGTGTTAAGACCTCTCATTATAATTGTGTTAGTGCTTATATTTTATTTCTGTTAATATTTGTTTTGTATGGCTGGGTGCTCCCAAATTTGGTGCATATATATTTAACATTGTTATCTATTCCTCTTGAAGTGTTCCCCTAACTAGTGTGTTGTGAGCTTCATCTCTTTGGATCATTCTTGGTTTGAAGTTCACATTGTCTGCAAGCAGAATAGCTACCCCTACTTTTTGGGGGGTTCCTGTTGCATAAAGTATTGTTTTCCATCCTTTGACTTTCAGTCCATGAGTTTCTTTTTTGGGTTAGATCGGTTTCTTGTATATAGCATATAGCTGGATGTTGTCTTGATCCATTCTGCCAGTCTGTTTCTTTTAATTTGTGAATTGAGGCCATTTACATTAATGGTTATAAGTGATATATATTGGTTTATTTTTTGACATGTTATCTCTCTTCTGTTGATTCTTTACCTTTCCACTCTGTTTAATTGTTTGTCTTGCTTTTTTCCTGTGTCTATCTACAATGTCTTTCAGCATTATTTGCAGGTTTGGTTTGGTGGTCATGAAGTTCTTCAGCTGTTCTTTGTCATGGAAGTATCTTATTTCTTTATCCATTTTGAAGGGTAATTTTGCAGGCTACATCAATCTGGGTTGGAAGTCATTTTCCTTTAGGATCTGAAATACTTCACTCCATACCCTTTTGACTTCATTGTTTGTGTTGAAAAGTCTGCTGTGATTCTGATAGGCTTTCCTTTATAGGTGATCTGTCTCTTCTCTCTAGCAGCTTTTAATATTCTGTTCTTATGTTGGATTTCTGACATGTTATATGTCTGGGTGTAGTTTTATTTTGGTTGTGGCTATTTGGAGTTCTATATGCTTCACTGATCTGTATGTCAGTTTCCATTCTCATGTTTGGGAAATTTTCACCTACTACTTCTGTAAATAGTCTCTTGATATCATTTGTGTTGTCCCCTTCTTTTTTATTTATACCTATCAATATTATGTTGCTTTTCTTGCATCATCTTGCAGCTGTTGAATTATTATTTCCTGACTCCTTATTATTTTTAAAAGATCTTTCCTATCCTGTTCACTAGCTGCAATCTTATCTTTGAGGTCTGAAAGTCTATCTTCACTCTCATTGAGGTGGTTTTGCCAACTTTCAATGGAATTTTTGATTTCCTAAGTATCTCTTTGAATGCTTCATGCATTCTGTTTATTTCTTATATTGTTCACTCAAGGTTTCCATCTTTTTGCATTGTTTCTCTAATTTTTTAACTGTCTTCCTTAGATTGTTTAGCATTTCTTTCATTACATTCATCATTTCTTCTTTTACCTGGGAGATTATTTCTGATCTGAGTTCTTTTGTAGCTTCCTGGAGTTGTTTCTTTACTTTAGTTGCTATCATTTCAGGAGTTTCAGGTGTGTGGCTTACATTTTCTTCTATGTCCATGTCTCCTAGGCTTGCTTGGGTTGGACCAGAGGTTTGAGATTGCATTTTGCTCTTTTGTTTTGTCATTTTCCTATATTCCCTTAGGGAAGCCGAAGACAAGGTCTCAGTTGTTTCTTGGGTTGAGAATATCCCTATTGCAGGGAGTTTCCCTAGTTGAGTGGTCCTTAGACAGACCTTACTAGGTGGCTCCCAGCCACTTAGAGTCGCTGGGTAGGGCTCTACCAGTCTCAGAGAAAAGCATCAAACTTCCCCATGGGATGGAAATTGCTGTATGCACTTTCAGCTTGTGAGGCAGAGTGCAGGTGGCTGCAGGCCACTTGGAGTTCGATGGGCAGGGCCCAAGTAGGCCCAGAGACACCTTCCTGTCGGTCCTCTGCTGATGTGGCATGCTGGGCAGGGCCCTACCAGTCTTGGAGCGATACACCAAGCCTTCCCCATGGGATGGAAACCGCTGCGCACCCTTTCAGCTTGTGAGGTGGAGCACAGGTGGCTTTTTTTTTTTTTTTTGGTCTTCTCTTTATCTTTTTTCTTTTTTGGTACCAGGAAGTGAATTTAGGGCCTCACACTTGCCAGGCAGGTACTGTGCCACTGAGCTATAGCCCCAGCCCTCTATTTCTATTTTCATATTGCTCTACTTTAACAATATTCCTTAGAAACAAAATAATATCATTCTAATTATAGCATACTGTTTTTAGTAGTAGTACTATATTTCCGTTTACAAAATATAGTAATTGCTGGGCATGGTGGCACACATCGGTAATCCCAGCATTCAGGAGGCTGAAGCAGGAGAATCGTAGCAAGTTTGAGACCAACCTGGGCAACAAAGTGAGTTTAAGGCCAGCCTGAACTGCATAGTGAGATGCTGTCTCAAAAAGACAAAAAAAATTATTACATACATATATATATGTATATATATATAGTAATTCTCAATTGCTTAAAATGTCATATTTTAGAAAATGTAGCATTTCTACACGTGATGTTGAGGACTGATCATCATATGTATTTCCAGTAGTTAGAATTAGAAACAAGTTCTGTTTAGAAATAATTCCAAGAGCTGGGTGTGGTGGCACACACCTGAAATCCCAACAATCAGGAGGCTTAAGCAGGAGGATCACAGTGAGTTCAAAACCAATTTGGGCTACATAGTGAGTTCAAGGAGAGTGACCTGCATCATGGGATTTTTGTCTCAGAAAGAAAAGTTCCAAGAGGTGTTTTTATATTTGATTTTCACATTGAAAACAGTCTCAAAAAAGTGTTCATGTAAAGTCAAATGAATGCCAGCAGTGAGCTGCACTTTATTTTTTCAAGTGAGAATAGAGTTAAAGGTGCCAAAGACAAAGTAACTATGCTGGGGTACACCAGTCCTGGAAGTGTTAGTATAAATGCTCTGTGACGGGCAAAAGCTTGTGTCCTTTTTAAGAGAATTAATTTCTTACTGTTCTGCTAAACAAAATCCATGGTTTACCAAGCACTTCTCTGACTGACACTGCTTACCTCAGGGAACTTTCATTACTCTTTGACAACTACAGTGTTTTGCTCATGCTCCAGTTAAAATTCTCGTCGAAACTAATGTTTCAAACATGTTCTTTCCCCTAAAGTGACTTCACTAACTCAGCCATGTAACCACAACATCCTTAGATCAATGAAGAATAAATGTAAAAACATTTTCTCGAGCGGCAGCTAGAGCACCACGGAGGAGGCTGTGCAAGCTCGGTCTTCCACCCTGAACACAGCTGTACAGGTATGGGGCCGCTGCCTGCAGTTAGGCTCCCGATGAGGACACACCAGGTGGTAACTTTCAAGGGTTTCCTGCAGCCACATGAGGCCGACAAAAAGCATGTGTCTCTACCCTCCTGTCTCCTGGGACAGCGAGGGGGGGTGATTTTGCCAACAGCTGCCGTGGCCCTCCCCTCGCTTTCCTTCACTCACCCTCCGCACCCTCCTCGCAAACATGGAGTGGGGCAGCTTGCCTCGGTGTCCTCCCTGTTACTTAGATGCCACTCTCCTCGGAGCTCCTCTAACATGAGGTGCAGTGCCCTGTCAGTTTAGTCCCCCTCCCCAACTCCAGATGCTCTACACGCTCCCACTACTTTGAAGAAGTGGCCAAAATCAGGGAGGGAGGGAGCTAGATCCATTTTTAACACTCCTACCCTGGCCCACCCCAGTGAACTGTGATGGGTGCAGCCAAGCCTGAAGATTCCCTGGTTTGTGCTCCACCATTTTTCTAGGCTATTGAGCAGCCCGCGTCTCCTCAAAGTTGCACTGAGCAGCTGCCACGGCAGCTGCCATCATCTGGGATCCCTCATACCCCCACCACCTGACAGCTTGAGTTTGAAATGAGCAGTAGAAATGAGTTTGGACCAATCAGTAGACCAGGATCTTGAGTTTAGACTGTGTGAGCCAATCAGCAGGGTCAAGTCTGGGCCAATCACAGGCCTGCTCTGGCTGTGGAAGAAGCACTTCTCTCACACTCCCCATGTTAGTCTAAGAGGGATCCCTCTGGTGCACACACCTGCCCTGGGCTGCTGCAATCAAACAGACCCTTGCTCGGAGAATCCTGTAAATCTGCTCACCTTTTATTTCTCGAGGAGCATGGGCTTGAAGGTCCTGTAAATCTACTCAAGATATCTTGAGTAGGCTGAGCAGAATGATCCTTTAAAAGAAAGACCTGCAGGAGACCAAGAAATAAAGGGAGGCAGGGAAAGGGCGGGAGAAGAGGACACAGAAAATTAGGCTGCGTTAGGTATGTGGACCCACTGCCCATGATGAATGTAGTCATCGTGTACCACAAAATTGTACTAATTTTTTAAAATAAGTTTAAAATTAAAAAAAAGAGCTGTAAACACTAAGGGTTGATAGCCTTGAAGAGATCCAGAGACCAACAGCCAGCAAAGATTAGCAAGAGGCCAGCAAGTGGCTGCGTCAGCTGACAGCATTTGGCACTAACTGGCATCTACCGATGCGATCAGGGCCACTAACGGAGCTGCACGTTGTCATGATTTCTATCTGATTCATACAGAGAACCGCCAAGTGGCAACAAACTGAGCTATCAGATTTCCTCACATAGACTGGAAAAAGTGTCACTGTCTGTCAGGAAGCTGGAAGAGGTGGATATGGAAGAAGTTTTTGACATCAGTAACAAGGCTTCTGAGCTGGGCCATAGCTCAGGGGTACAGCACTTGCCACGCATGCATGAGTCAATGGGTTCAATTCTCAACACCACTAGTAATAGTAATAATAATAATAATAATAATAATAATAATAGATGATAGGAAACAGGAAGATAGATCTTTTGAGAATGGGAAGGGGATCAAGAGGTGGAGGTGGGCCAGGGATATAGCTGAGCATACAACACCTGCCTGGCAAGAGCAAGGTGCTGAGTTTGATTCCTGGTACAAAAAAAAAGAGCTGTGAGCCAGCCGGTGTACAGACCATGGAGAACCAGGAAAAAACCACACTCCATCCCACCCCCACCACTGTAAGCCAGCCAGTGTGCAGGCTGGGAGAGAAGAAGAACACCCCTCCACACCCCCATAAGCAACTGCCTGATTCATAGGAACTATAGCATTTGACTGACTTTGCAAGCCTAAAGCCAGGAGTCTGAGCAACTATTTAGAGGACAAAAATATGCAACATAGCAACTATTTAGATTTCCTACTGTCAAAAAAAAAAGAGGAGGGAAAGAAGATCACATACAAAGAATAAGATGTGCTACGTGCCAACTCCCCACAATGAATATAATCATTATATTATACAATCATTATATTATATATATAATCATTATATTAGTACAGTATACAAAACTAATAAAAATTAAAATTAAAAAAAACTTTCAAAAAGGAGCCAATAGCTGGACGTGACAGTACATGCCTGTAATTCCAGCACTTGGGAGGCTGAGACAGGAGAATCACCATGAGTTCAAGCCCAGCCTAAACTACATAGTGAGATCATGGTGATGTACACCTGTAATCCTAGTACCTGGGAGCCTGATGTATCACCATGAGCTCAAAACCAGCCTGGGCTGTATAGTGGGCTCAAGACAAGTCTGGCATATATAGTAGGACCCTGTCTCAAAAAACAAACAAAAAAAATAGCTATGGATAAAAATAAATAACAATCACCCTAGCTTTTCTTTCACCATCAACTGAATATTTGTCCAGATTGATCAATCTCCATATTTGTCATCAGTTTTTCTCTTAAAGGTTGCTGGTCCAAGACCAGTTTTTCATTTCTGGGGAAAGTTCAGTCATCCATGATTCTCTTACAATTGGTTTAGATTAATCCTTTCAGAGAAATTTAAAATTAAAAACATAAAATGGGTGTGGTGGTGCACACCTGTAATCCCAGCATTTGGGAGACTGAAGCAAGAGGATCACTGCAAGTCTGAGGCCCGCCTGAACTATGTAGTGAGGTAGTGAGTTCAAGGCTAGTGTGAACTGCATGTCTCAAAAAACAGAAATAAAATACAGACACAAAATAATAAGGCCCCAATTGTTTATGCATTGACCAATAATGAAATAGCCAAAATGGTTCTGAATCAAGATAATTGAGATAATAATGACAGTGAAGGTGGCATTACTATCACTGAAGGAAAAAAGGCTACAGATGACATGGTAAAATGTGGGGTGAGCTTACTGAAGGACTAGGGTAACAGACATTCACAACAGCAAGCAATCACATCAGTGTGTAAAATCAAAGGGAGACTTGGAAGGCAAAAATGTCAGTGACACAGATGCCTCTGGAGGAAACACTGAAAAGCCATCTAACAGAATGTCTTCTCACCCCTACCACACAGCCTGGTGCCTTCCCTGCTCCTGATATGGTCCCTCACTGTGTCTTTTAAAAAACATAAATCAAACTGGGCGCTTGGAAGGCCGAGGGCAGGAGGATCATCATGAGTTTGAGGCCAACCTGGGCTATATGGAGACCTTGTCTCCAAAAACAACAAAAAGCATAAATTGATATGTAGCATCACAGATGGAGACTGACAGCTGCCACTGTTACCAGACTTTTGCAACAGATACTGGTGTCTTGGTGAGGTTACTATGCTGATAACCTACCCTGAGTATATTATATTTTTACTGTATTCCCAATACTGCATATTTTTACTGTTAAGTACTTATATATGAATAAATATAAGAAAAAGACTGTTTATCAGTAATATATAAATTGAAAGTCAGAAATAATGACGCCAAATAATCACAGACCCTCTACATGGGTGACTCAGCAATACTTTTGCTTTCTGATGGTTCAATATATACAGGCTTTATTTTTCAAGCAAAATTCTTAAAAACATTGTATAAACCTCCAGGCTACCTTGATAAGGCACATACAGAATGTAAATTAATTTCATGTTTAGACTTCTATCTCATCTCCAGTATATCTCCTTATGTATATGCAAATACCCTAGATCAGGAAAAAAAGAAGTGGAAATCTGAAACACTTTTGGTCCTAAGCATTTCAGAAACAGACACATAACCCATAACATAATGTTATGCAGTCATTTTTTAAATGTTTGTCAAAACTTTAATAGTATGAGAAAATAGTGGGAAATTAGTATATAAAGTTATACACAGAAGGCACCCACTCGCCTCCCTGGTAGGCAGCCGTGGCTCAAGTGAGTGGTGGGCAACCCAGGGAGAGAACCAGCCAGCCAGCATCTCCCGAGATCTGTGCCATGTTGGAACTTAGGGCACTGGGCAACAAAGGTACCTGCTTGCTTCCCTGGTAGGCAGCCATGAGCCTACTGACCCGTGGGCTGAGAATCAAACATCTCTTCTCCCCCCCACAGCACCCCCATTAGCAAATGGGAGCCAGAGGTCTGAGCATCTCTTGGGAGGATGACCAAATGTAACACAGCAAATATAGGGGATTTTCTTCTATCTTCTCTTTGAAGGCAAATAGTATTGTTTTCACTGTTTTGTTTTGTTCTGATCAATTGTCTTGCTCTATTCAATATTCTGTTTTGGTAGGTTTTATAATGTTCTGTTTATGGTTTGATTTTGCTATACCTCATTGAATGGACAATTATTGTGAAGGTAATGAGATATACTGTGGTACCTATTACTGTTATATTGGTAACCAGCTGTGAAGTTCTGTACCAATTTCACTGCACTGTCTCAATTGGCTCTATTCTGTTTTATTCTGTTGTATTTTGCTACCTTCAAAAGAAAAAATAGTTATACACATGGTATAATTTCAATAAGTTAAAAAAAAAAAAAGCAAAGAATAAACCTTAAATATATCTGTCTCCAAGTAGTGAGACTAGGGGAATTTTTCCTCTACTTTACAAAATTTTATAGTAAACACATATCACTTGTATAATCAGCAAGTTTTTTATAAATATATGCCTTCCTCAATTCAAGAGTGCTTAATGTATACTGGACACTTTTTTTTTAAAGAGAAACAAAAGCATGTAAAGGGTAAAGGTAATACAGAATTCAAAAAAAAAAGATCAATAAGAAATCACTAGTTAAAATTACATATTGTCCTCTTAGAAATAGTTGCTTAAGTTACAAAATTAAAGCATGCAAAGTAGATAGTCAAACAGTGAGAGTGTAGACAGCTATGCATGCATGAATATCTGCATGTATTTCTATACCTTCTGTATTAGAGGGAAAAACAAAACTTAGCAAGACAAAACAAAACAAATTCCTATAAAAACATGAAACCAAAAAGTATAAAACCACAATACAAGGTGATCTACAATGATTACTGTGTTGTTTCTTATTATCTTCAATAGAATGTCTATATCATCAGGCATAATTGAATATAGCAGTATGATTGAGTATAGCAGTAAATAACAATATTAGTAAAAATAAAATATTGTAGACAGTATAAAACTTCAAAGGCAGGTAATAATCAAACCATAGTAGATATTCTAGTGGATCTTGTCATCTTAAGTGCAGTTGCCTATACTCTCAGACTTGATATTATCAATCATAACAGCTTTGAATAAAGTCTATCAATACAAAACAGTGATCCAACAAACCAGATTCAATTACGATCAGTCATGGTAAAACAGTGTAGGTTTTACAGAGCTTTAGATTAAGTTAAGAGGAAATTAAGGATGATTACCATACTATATCCTGTTATTTTCGGGATTACTGTCTGTGCCCTCTAATCTAGTACAGGTAAAAATGACTGGAACAAAATATGACACATCAAAGGAGAGTAATGTGGGTTTTAAATCCTGGTGCACTATTCACAATATAGTGTATCAAGACCTTCTATATTATAGTTTCTAGTTATCCTTCTCTGCCTCATTTCTGCTATGCTATTTTTCGGCCTTTGTTTGTCT
The DNA here is from genome assembly GCA_004027455.1 of Hydrochoerus hydrochaeris. NCBI lineage: Eukaryota > Metazoa > Chordata > Mammalia > Rodentia > Hydrochaeridae > Hydrochoerus > Hydrochoerus hydrochaeris. The sequence continues at coordinate 79,034 of PVLA01007272.1, read as the reverse complement.
AGTTTTCTCCTTCATTCTATTGCCTGCCCCACTCATTGAGGCCTTTCTGCCACTGTTCCTAAAATCCTGGTATTTCTTTTTCTCTCTCTAGAATGTCCTTCAGTATTCTCTGCAGGGTTGGATTGGTGGTCACAAACTTGCCCAGTTCCTCTTTGTCATGGAAGCATCTTGTTTCTCCATCAACTTCTAGTGACAGTTTTGCAGGGTATATCAATCTGGGCTGGAGGTTATTCTCTTTCAGGGCTTGTAACACTTCGCCCCAACCTCTTCTTGATCTGATGGTCTGTGTTGAGCAGTCAGCCGTGATTCTGATGGGCTTACCTTTATAGGTAATCTGTTTCTTTTCTCTGATGGCTTTTAATATTCTGTTTCTATATTGAATTTCTGGCATCTTGATTATTATATGTCTGGGTGTAGCTCTGTTTTGGTTGTAGGTGGCTGGAGTTCTGTACGCCTCACACAACTGAATGTCATTTTCTTTTCCCATGCTTGGGAAGTTTTCCCTAATTATTTCCGTGAATAGCCTTTGTAATTCACCTGTATGTATTCCTGCTTCTTCGTTCATGTTTCTTATTCTTAAATTGTAGATTCTCTTGTCATCTTCTAGCCTTTGTATTGTTACTGCCTGTTTCCTTGTTATTTTTAAGAGATCTTTCCTTTCACCATCACACACTGCCAACTTGTCTTCAAGTTTTGATAATTTATCCTTAGTTTCTTTTAAGGAGTTTTGCCAGCTTTCAATGGAGTTTTTAATTTCCTGGTAGTCTCTTTGAATCATCTGCTTCATGTATTCCATATTTTCTTTATATTCTTTATCGAATGTTTCTCTCCTTTTTTTGTGTGTTCCTCCCTTCTTCTGTCTGTATCATCCTGAGAGATGCTTCCTGAGAGCACTTCTTTTATTACTCTACTCATATCCTGCTTTACCTGATTTAATATTTAAGTTTTGAGCTCGTCTACAAGGTCCCCAAGATATCTTTTAATGTCCATTGAAGCCATGTCTGATGTTGCATGTTTGCTGTCCTCAGTCTCCCTTGTTTTTCCCTCTCCTGGATCAGGGCTCTCGGGGTTCTGGGCTGGGGGCCTCCTCCTGCCTCTCTCTCCTGTCATGGCCCTGGCTTCCTCCACACAGGTTATAGTTCAGGTCCCAGCCCCCTTCCCTGTTGGCCACATTTCCTCTGAAGCACACTGGTGAGGGACCTCTGCCCTCTCCTGCCTGCTCTTGTCACTGAGGTGTAAGCAGAGGCTGTGTATGCCTACCAAACTTCAGGTGCCTTCATCTGGTTAGTGCATGCTAGGTGCAGGGAATTGATTTGGGATGTCTCATTGGATCCCAGATAGGGGCGCGGCCCAGTCCAAGCAAATCCCATGAATCTGCTCTGGGGAGGGAGGAACCAACTGTAGTCACTGTTGCTCCCAGTTCAGGCTCCTCCTGCCCGACTCCAACATGTCGCCCATTTGGTCACTTCCTTCCTGTGTGGGGGGTGTCTCATTCCCAGCACTGACCGTGGATTAATAAAAATCCCTTCGCCGGCTCCACTCTCTGTTGGGCTCACCAAGCCCTGACTTCAGTGCTGCTGTGCTTCCTGTGAGTGGCGGCAAGAATGAATTTGGGCAGCTCTGCCTGCCAGCGTGGACTCAAGCTGGTGCAAACTTGGTGAGTCACCATGAAAACTCTGTGTCCCGTAATTTTTAGCTGTTTCAGTTGTAGTCCTGAAGTATTTGATGAGCTTCTTTACGTTTTAATTTCTTCCTGTGTCAAGAGGATTCATTTCCCTCTGTCTAGGTCTCTCCAGGGTGTTTTATTCTGGCAAATGAGTTGTTTCTCCTGGGAGGCTTTGTATTTTGTTGCTCACTGGTTAGCCATCTTGTCTTCTTCCCCATCTCTTTTTTATTTATGTTTTCCTTAGATATGCTCAGCAGTTCTCTTATTATGCTTGTGATTTCTTCTTTTACCTGAGACATTATTTCTGATCTGATTGCTTTTACAGTCTTGTGAAATTATTTCTTTGCTTCAGTTGCTGTCCTCTCAGGGATTTCAGGTGTGTGACTTTCATTTTCTTCCATGACTGTATTTCCCAAACTTGTTCTCTTTGGGCCAGAGTTCTGAGATTGCCTTTTACTGCTTCATCCTGGGTTCATCCCAACAACCCCATTCTGCTTCTCAACCCCACAACATGTTGGATTTCTGGGATGGTGATTATTATATGTCTGGGTGTAGTTTTATTTTGGTTATGGCTGTTTGGAGTTCTATATGCTTCACTAATCTGAATGTCAGTTTCCATTCTCATATTTGGGAAATTTTCAGCTATTACTTCTGTAAATGGCCTCTTGATATCATTTGTGTTGTCCCCTTCTTTTTCTTTTATCACTATTAATCTTATATTGTTTTTCTTTGCATCATCTTGCAGCTGTTGAATTGTTATTTCCTGATTTCTTGTTATTTTTAGAAGATCTTTCTTTTCCTGTTCACTAGCTGCAATCTTACCTTCGCAGTCTGAGATTCTATCTTCACTTTCATTGAGGTGGTTTTTGCAACTTTCATTGAAGTTTTTGATTTCCTGTATATCTCTTTCAATCTGTTTAATGCATTCTGTTTGTCTCTTAAACTGTTCATTCAGGGATTCTATCATTTTGCTTTGTTCCTCTAATTGTTTAGCTGTGTCTTTGTTGGATACATTCAGTATTTCTTTCACTACTTTTATCATTTCTTCTTTTACCTGGGAGAATATTTCTGATTTGAGTTCCCTCATAGCTTCCCATACATGCTTCTTTATTTCAGTTGATATCATTTCATGCATTTCAGGTGTATGTGTAGTATTTTCTTCTATGTACATGGCTCCTAGGTTTTCTTGGGATGGGCTAGAGGTTTGAGATTGCATTTTGGTCTTTCATTTTGTCATTTTCCTATATTTCTGTGTTTCCAGTGATTTTCCAAAGCTTTCCCTCATGGTGTGGCACTTACTTGGCTCCCCCTTTGGTGGGCCTGGCTCCCCTGGTTGAATGAAGGTCACAGGGCACAGTCCACTCAAGCCCGCAGAACCTCTGGAGCCTAGTCCAATGACCCAAGGCGACCCAGCCACTGGGATGGACAGTCCCAAACCCTCCCAGGTCTGCCCTGGTGAGCTGCAACTCACCTCACGGCGTGGCGCCGGCATGGCTCCCCCTTCAGCAGGCCTGGCTCCCCTGGTTGAATCTGGACACTTCATAAATGTATTGAAGTAACTACATAATGAAAGAAATTAGCACGCATTTCCTGTCTGAGGAACATGAAACAAAGAAAAATTATTTGCCTGCAGAGCACAGAATCCTCGATTTGAAAGACTCAGAAGTAATATCCTCGCCTCATTCCTAAAATGAAGGTAGCACCTGCCTAATCTCCCCGTGAAGACTCTGCTAAGAAGGAAGAGAGACAATATTGGTGAAGTTATTTTGTAAATTGGGAAACCCTACAAAAGAGTTCGTCAACCAGGCACAATGACACAGGCCAGTTCTCCCACCTATTCAGGAATCTGAGCCAGGAGGCTCACTTGATCCTGGAGTTGGGGCTCACCCTGGGCAACATAGTGAGAAAAGCCCACCTTTGAAAATAAAGATTTGTCTGGAGATTTAGCTCAGCAGTACAAGTGCCTGCCTGGCAAGTGGGAGGCCATGAGCTCGATCCCTGGTACAAAAAAATAAAATAAAATAAAATAAAATAAAATAAAATAAAATAAAATAAAATAAAGATTTGTAAATCTGGTTTTATGATTTCTGTAAGACCATAAGGAGTTACGTCATTTCTGTTCTTCTTGGCTTATTGCAGAGTAGTAGTGATGTAAGACCGAAGCTCATCAAACCATCAGTCATAGCTGGGTGTGATGGCCCACACCTGCAGCCCCAGTTGCTCACAGGCAACACAGGAATATGGTGTGAACCAGAGATGTGGGCCTGCATGGGCAGCACAGCAAGAACCCAATTCTTGAAAGAAAAAAAGTTTGTACACTAGAAAGCTACAATAAAACATTAAGGAACTACTGCTATTTTTGTCCTTCTTGGAATGATCTAAAACTGAAATTTATCAAATAATCTTAGCTAGGCATGGTGGCACACACCTGTTAATCCCAACCTGTAATCTCTAGAAATTGAGGAAAGAGGACAACAAACTCAAAGCCAGTTGGGGCAATTTAGCAAGACTCTCCCTCAAAAAAAAAAAATTTTTATAGTGTATTATGATTTAGTTGATTTAGTTTATTAGGTTTTTTAGTTTGTTAGTACATTACCAATTTTTAGTTTATTAGTTTTTTTAGTTTATTAGCAATTGCTTTTAGTCCATAAGCTGTGTGTGTAGTACATAATGTTTGCTTTCCTTGTGGGAAGCTGGTGCATGAATATAAAATGTCTTAATTCCTTTTTCATCCCACTTTCCCTTCCCTCACCCATCCACCCATTTCTTGCTCCCCTTCCTTAAAGGCTGGGGGTGTAGCTCAGTGGCAGAGCACCCATGAGCTCAAACCCCATTACCACAAAATACAAAACCAAACTCAATTAGGTTGGGAATGTAGTTCCGTGGGAGAGTGTTCGCCTACCATGTGAAAGGCTCCAGGGTTCCGCCCTTAGCACCAGCTTGGCATCGGCATTGTTGTTGTCATCCTTTTCTTCCTGGAACAGCTTTTTTCCTGGAAAAAGTTACCAATTATCCCTCTTTTCCAGGTGCACAAAGGGTTTCTGAAGGGGTATCCTGCAGAAAGCAAAGGTTTACAAGTTACTATGTCAAACTACCTACAGACAGAAGTAAGAGCCTTCCTCACCTAATGTGTTTTACAGTAGTAAGAGGTTTCACACCTGAGATTGCACTGGCTTCCTAAATAATACCTCTACCTCTGGTTTCTCCCCTTCAAACCAATTCTGCATTTTATCATTTAAAAAAATCCACCAGTATCTTACAGACATATTCTTTAGAGAAAGTATTCTATGATCACATTGTCCAAACTTCTTTCCAAATGAGGGGTCTAAGACTCAGAGAGCTTAAAAGAATAAGTCACCAACCAAGACCATAATATTAATATCATTCTTCTCCTCAAAAACTGGATGTGGCTGGGTGTGGCAGCAAGCACCTGTGACGCCAGTATTCTGGGAGGCTGAAACAAGAGGAAAAAGATTTCGAGCCCATTCCGGACAATGCAGTGAGACCGAGCCTCAAAATTAAAAATGCAAAAGGCCTAAGAATGTTGTTCAAGAACAACACCCTGGTTTCAACTGCCAGTCCCACAAATAATCAGACACAAGAAAAAATTCCTGATACATTCTAAACTCCTTAGAATGGCATAAGCCCCTTACGACATGGCCCCAGCCTTCCTATTAACTCATCTGCCTCTTCTCCCACACAGCTCCTGGGTTCCACACTGGTTTCCCAAGCTCCTAAACTGATTGCTGCCCGTTGGCCTCATTCCAGTGTCCCCCGATGTGCTCCTCCACCTTCCTGTCCAACCTCTGCACACACTGTGGGGTTCACATGGGTTCCACCTCCAAACTCCCAAAGCCATCACTGCTTGTGACACAGGTTGGTCAGTATTCTGTGCATGCCTTTCCCGTACTGTGATTTACATATCTTATCACCTCACACCCTCTCTAGAGTACAACCTCCTTACATAAGAAATCATGCTCTGTATGACTCCACAGCCCAAGACTGGGACTATGATACTGCTGCAATGTGTAAGCTGCTGTTTGAGGAACCGTGTGTGTGTGTGTGTGTGTGTGTGTGTGTGTTAGTTCACTTAAACCTCATACTTTTCTCACAAATGAGAAATTTGATGCTCAGCAAAGATGAATAAACTGTCTGGGTCACACAAGTAAAAAGAGGCAGACACACATGGGAATCCAGGTCCCTCAGATTCTAGAAAACCTTTAGCCACCAACCGGGTGGCCTAAAACACAACCAGTGCCATGAATGGGGCTGATGAGCCGGAAACTCACTAACTGACCAAACCGTTCCTCAGGCCAGGCAGGAGGCCAAGACATATAGACAAGGAGAACAGAACAAGCTTCATGTTGGCTCACTCTGCAGCCTACATCCAGATGTCCCCAGATCCCTGCAGGGCCCCCTTAGCCTCCTGGCATCAACCCTTCATCTCTGCCAATTTAGGCACTGGTCCCATTCTGTTCCACAGGTAGCTTATCTGAAGTTCCTGACCAGACGGGGTGAAATGTTAAGAAATATGAAGTTGGATTTTCTAAAGCAAGGAGTCAGAAGAGTGACTCCTGAACAACTGGTTTGCAGAGAGGGAGGCCCTCCCCATGGCCACCAAGTTTCACCTCCTGTGTTTTTCTTTCGGGACCTGTCAGGCAAGTTTGGGATCTCTGGAACAGCATTTCTGCCAATGAGCCCCGTCTAATAAAGCTGGGCTGGCAGAAGTCCTGACACCTTGCAAACTTCAGGTCAGCGGGAGGCCCCATCTCTCTCCTACCTTACCCTGACCGAGGGCTACATCTTCCGTGTGCTGCATAGGAGTCCGTCTGGGAAAGCAAGCTTCTCTACTCTGGTGGTCTAGCTATTACCATCACTGAGTGACTACTAAATGACAAGCAATATACCCAGTGCCAATTTGTGATAACTAAATCTTGGAAACAACCAAAATGCTCATCAACTGCAGAATGAATGAAAAAATGTTATTTTTAGCTATAAAAAAGGATGGTCTTGAGACCTTTAGTGGTAAATGGAGGCGACTTGAGAATATCCTCATTAGTGAAATAAACAAGACCTACATTAGTAAATATTACATTTTCTCTAGTGTAAAAAATAAGAACTGACAGAATAATGGTATCCAAAAAGTATAATAGATATAATAGATATTGTAAAAGTGAAATGGAAGGAAAGTGCTCTAAAGAATACAATGACATGTATAGATGACCATATTACTGAGCTTTTATTAGATCACTGAACAGAAGAGTTTGTACTGTCAATGTTTGAATGTCTAGCCACTTTTTATGCTTTGATTTTGTAACTTTAACAACTATTGTTAAGATGACAATATGTAATATATCAACTAGTGATTTCATGATGTTAATTTTTTTGAATTCTATATTCTATTTTTCTTCTTTGTTCTATTTTGTCTTTTTTTAATTTTCTTTTCTCTCTTAAAATAAAAAATATATATATACCTGGTGCCTTAAATGTTTTTCTCAGGTAATCCTTGTTAACCTACTGTGGACCAAATGGTTCAATATAATATATAGGACACAGGCTCTGGGGGCAGGTCAAGCTGTCCATGGTCAGAGTCCCAACTCCACCACTTAGGAGTAATATTAACACAGGTTAATTTAATTTAATTTCTCTGTGCCTCAGTTTCCTCATCTGAAAAAAATGACAACTACAACTCACCCACAGGGTGACTGATGTCTAGCTAGATTTTATTGGACTAGGTTATATCACTTATCTGATCTCTTTGCCTGATCATTCTGTCTTTATCTTAAGGCCTGACCTCTAACAGATGTGCCTCCAGCCACAGTTGAATCGAGTTCGTCCTCTTCCCTAACTTCCTGGATGGCCTAGTGCCATCTGTCTGTCTATAATATTTTTATTTAGCTTAGCTGACTACAACAGTACCAGACCTCTAAAGAGGACTAGGGGTTCAATACAGATCAGCTATTACAACTGTTATGTGGTTGGTTATCATCTCCATTGTTCAGCCATAGCAGCTGAGTCTTAGCTTTATCGCCTGTCCCACACCACACAGTTAATCAAGGACAGATTAGATTTAAATCCAAGTTCAGTCTGCCGGACTCCAAACTTGGATTCTCCCCCCTGCAGGTTGAACTGTACTTAGAGAGTGGTGAGGCTGGTCCCAGAATGACAGCAGGACCCAGGTTGGACCGAGTCCCAAGGCCATCCCAGAGAATCGGGAATGTGTTGGGCCCACAGCCAGTTCTAAGAATGTGAGATCTGGAAATTTTCCACTCACCCTCCCTGCAGAGATTTTGAACAAGAGACATCGGGCTAACATGGAAATCAAAGGGGAAAGAAGTCATGAAAGGGCACTAGGAAGCCTCAGGATGGAAGAAAACAGGGAGAGGTCCCAGCCTGCGTCTCAGCACCTTGGTGTGGTAAAGATGTGAGTTTAGTGGGTGAGCCTCAGACGCAAACCTGGCACCAGTTTGAGCAGTTTTTGTCCGTATTTCTCTCTACCCCACCCTCAGCTATTGCCCAACATCCTGGTCTGAATCAGAGTAAAGTAATTGTAGGTCCATGGAGAGAGCGCCACTAAGCCCGAATTGCCCAGCCATTCCTTTGCCAATGCTGCCTCCCTGCTAATTCCTAATAACAGCTAACACAGCTGGTTTCTGGACACCCCCCCCCCAGGGGACACTCTACACTCTCCATCGCCAAGTGTGCTCAAGGCCATGGTCTTTTATCTTGATGAGCTAAGGGACAAGCTGAGGAACAATGGTGCATGCCATGCCCACTGCCTCACCTACCACAGCATTTCCTAAGGAGCTGTCCCTGTCACTGTGCTCCTGAGACTCAGAAAGTGGCAGCTGCTGTACTTCCACCTGAGTGTCTGTCTGGTTCTGAGAATTCCCAAAGGCTTCCTAGTAAGACAGAACGGGTCCTGGGGGAATTAGCACTCTTCTCTCTTCCTCTCCCTCTTTCTCTGTTTTCCTCTTCTTCTCACTCTCCCTCTTTCCTTGCTCAAGAACAGACAAACTGAGGTTGGAGATTTAGCTCAGTGGTAGGGCATTTGCTTAGCACAAATAAGACCCTGAGTTTGATCCCCTGTGAAATAAGGAAGGAAGGAAGGAAGGAAGGAAGGAAGGAAGGAAAAAAGGAAGAAAGGAAGAAATGGAGGGAGATGCATGAATTAGTTACTGATGACTAAATAACGCAGGACATAGAAACAAAGGGAAAAATCAGATTCCCAATAAAATATGCCAAACTAATAAAATATGTACATAATAAAATATATACTATTCAAACAGGGTGACAGTTAATACGGTAAGATGAGAACGACCTCTACCCAACATAAATTTTATATGTGCCTTTGTCTGTGCAATTCCTCATAGACGCAGCTTGATTCTTTCCTAATGTCTCCTCTGGGAGTTGTACTTGACTTTATTACCAGTTTTCAACTGAATCCAATAGAAAATGGGATGGTTTTGCTTTTGGTTCTTTTCCAGGGTTCACTTGATTCCAAAAGTCTTGTGAAAAAGGACTAAGGTTGTGCCTCAGTGGAAGACCACACCCTCAGCATGTGGGGGGCCCGCCTCAATCTGCAGCACACAGAAGAGGAGAAGGGAGAGAAGAAGAAGCAGAAGAATTAGAGTTAAGTGCACACTACACAAAGGTGAAAATAAAGAAGAGAGAAACTTTTATTTGTGGCAGTCTCGAGAGTCGGAGCTAAGGGTTTATGCATGCTGGGCAAGTGTTCCACCACTGATTTGTATCACCGGCTCCGTTAAACAACTTTAAAAGTCAGAATGCCTAAAAATCAGTTGAAAACAAACCACAATCTGACCATTCTCCTACTCATCAATTTTGTTCCTAATCTTCCCAGAACAGAACGATACCTGTGTCCCAGAACCTCTCAAATCCGCCCAGATCCAAGGGCTAAATAATCAACATCTGATTTCTGAGACCTGACTTCCGGAAAGGTTTGGATTATCTCAATTTCTACCTCCCCAGCTCCTTATATAATCTACATCCAACACTCAAACAAAATGGATTTCAGATGGATTAAGGAAACCTCTAACATTTTCTTGGTCTCTGATGCCACAAGCTACCAGAGTATCATACAAAAAACCAAAATGGAATATTCAGCTCCTGAATCACTTCCTCTCTGTATCACCTGCCACTGAGTGTGAGCCAGCATGAACCTTAATCACACTTTCTGAGTTACATATACATACCCAGAAATACAACATGCGCTCGTGAGGTGGGGATGTACCTTGGTGGTAGAGTGCTTGCCTGGCCCTAAATTCAATCCCCAGTACAAAAGAAAGAGAGAGAGAGAGAGAAAGAGAGAGAGAGAGAAAGAAATACACTCACGTACATTCATAAGCACATACCCTAAACTTCTAAATGTCAGTATCATACAAGACATTAGGATACCACCTGGTGCTATAGGAATTTGGAAACAATGCTAATCAACCCATAAGAATATAACCACCTAGCTGGATGTGATTTCAAATTCCAATACTCCAGAAGGCTGAGGCAAGAAGAGCACAAGTTCAAGCCCAGTCTGGCCAATTTAGTGCTTTAGTGAGACCTTGCATCGAAATTTAAAAATGTAAACAGCCTGGAGATATAGCTCAGTGTGAAGGCCTGGGTTCAATCTCCAGTACCACCAAGAAATAAAAATTTAAAAAAATATACAGCCACCCCTAATTTTACCATCTATGAATGCTGGGAGCTAAAGCATACACATGTATCTTTCTGCACCCCATGGGTTTCATCAAGCTTTGTGGAGAAAGAGGAAATACGAAATAGTACCCTTATGGCTATGGAAAGAATTTCCTGCTGTTGGTTTTGTGGAACCGCAAGCAGGAAACAGCCAGGACTTGCATCAAAGCAATCATTGCCCACTCTAGAAACTAGTCTTTCTGATCAGAGGCGGGCTGTAGATGAAGTGAGGACAGGAAGAGGAGCCACGTCAGTGCCAAACGTGAGAAGTCCACCCACTGGCAGGGAACCTGCCCACAGGACCCTCCTTCCTTAGGGTTGGCAAGTACTCCCAGTTCTGAGACTGTCCTGGCCATACGTGTCCACACCCACAGTCATCATCAGACCAATGGGAAACAGCTGTTCAGGAAGAGGCCCAAAGAGAACTCTCAACCCACTTCTTGTAGAAAAACAGGCATGCGTGACCAAAAAAAAACATTCAGAGCTTTGCTGCACCTGTGCCTGCTACTAATCACAGAATTGAAACTCGAGAGCTAAAAGGAACTTGAAAGATTAACCCAGTCAAATGTATAGATAAGAAAACTCAAGTGCAGAGTGGATGGGTAGCTCCAGCGTGGTAATGGAGGAAGCCGTGAGCTAAGCTGACACAGAAGCGGCTCTGCTCACTTCCAGCGCCAGGTTTTCTTCGTGTCTGGATTTCCCTGGAGCCAGAATGTGACCATCCCAGATGAAACCACACTGTCCCTTCAAACTGGGGAGAGAAAGACATGTTTCTGCCTGCTCAAGTGCATGGCCTGGTACAGGCCACTGGGGAGATTAGCCTGAGAGAAGACAGGGCACACAGAGACCGTGCTGCTGGTGCAGGATCTCTGCTTCACATTGCAGGCTGCCATCCAGCTAGGCAGCTCTGAGAAGCAGCTAAACCTCATGCGAGGCTCCATCTTTATACAGGGGGCCCAGGAAGGCAACCCCCAAAAGAGCCACAGCTGACTGCTCCGCTCTTGTGCTCATCTGCCACTGGGCCCCAAACCACACAGAGATCTCCTTGCCTCTCCTCCCCCACACCTGTCCCTACCCAGGTTGTAAAGTCTCCTACTCAGGATGGACAGAGAAGCGAAACTTCCACCCTAGAGAAGAAGTGGGTAGAGAGAAGCTAGGAGGAGGGGGGATGCAGATGATGGGCGAAAAGAAAGAAAGCCTCAAAGGGCTCCTCTGGCATAAGTACCCACAGAATCTCACCCACACTTGGTGTTCCTACCCCAACCCCAAAAAAGTCCAGAAAAAGTAAGAGTATAGACTGCGTTGCTGACTTCACACTGAAAAAAGACCCAAGCTGTGGTGACCAGAAAAGCCAAAATCCGGCTCCCTTCCAGAACCCACACAGCTGACCGACTCAGTAGTTCTCAAACATCCCTTTCTGAGAAACTCTCCTTCTACCTGGCCCAAGGCAAAGCCCACAGATCTTGGTTCTCAACAAACATCCCCGACAGTTCCAACACAAACCATCCAAGGAGCACCCAAGGAGAAGTCCTACCTTATCACTTGCCACAGGTCTCCTGCGGTTGACCCAGAAGTCCTACCAGAACGCTTTCTGCTCCTGAGCATCTTATTTATGTCTCATTTTAAGGCAATATGAACAAAGGTAGAATGTACTGAACTGCTGAGTTGTTTAAAAGTCCCCCCGGAAGGGGCTGGTGATTTAGCTCAGCGGCACAAGCACCTGCTTGGCAAGCATGAGGTCATGAGTTCAAACCCCGGTACCAAAAAAAAAAAAGTCTCCCTGGACCAGAGATATAGCTCAGCAACATAAGCACCTGCCTGGCAAGTGCAAAGTCCTGAATTCCATCCCTGATATAAATAAATAAATATGAAAATTTTAAAAAAGTCCCCCTGGCATCACAGCTTCAAATCCTGACTCTAGCACACACACACTGAACCTCTGGGCAAATGACTATACCTTATAGTTCCCTCACGTGTGAAATGGGACTAATAAAAAGCCTCCAGTCACTGTTGTGAGGATCAGCTGAGTTAATAAAGAGCTTAGCACATTGTGAGGTGTGTGCTAAACTCTTTATTAATATTTTATATTGTAACGAGTACAGATAAAATTCATTACTATCAAGAGCTGAAGAGGCCAAGTAATTTTTTTTAATTTTTAAAATGAAGAACAAAAACGATGATACAAATTTCAAATTTCAAAACAACAGGAGAGTAACAATGGTTAAATAGCGAATATTGTTATCTTCAAAGTAGTTGCTCAGATTAAGAGATATAGGCATGAAAAAATGATCAAACAATTTTCGAGCTGTCGAGAGCCTTCCAAGGGGATTTCTAGATGGAGTGGTCCAGTTTTCAGCTTCGTCTTTGTAAGCAGCTGCTTCTCCTTTACCTTCCTGATTTGACCCTTCCTTCCCCCTTCTGACCCAAGCACACAGTGCTCTCAAAGGAGCCTCATGTTTACACTGGACTTCTTATGGTTCATACTGAATGTTAAAATGTTTTATAGTGTGTTTTAACCTGCCAGTCTTCCTAGTTTCTTTTTTATTTGTTTTGGAATGAAACTCAGGACCTTGAGTGTACCAGGCTGGTATTTAGGCCGCTGAGCTAGGTCCCTGGCCCCAGTCTTCCTGGTTATCATTCTCCAAAAGCCCTTTCTTTTCTCTCCTTTCTGCCTTTTCCCTCATCAATTCCCAGCCCCCATTTTTCCAACACTTACTGGTCATTAACATGAGATGCCCACACCAGGCTAAGACTATCTGATCAAATCCCTGAAAAATCACCCAAACTCCAGAAGGAAAATGTTGAGGAAGGAGCACACAGCGTATGCCTGTAACGGAAGAAGTCAGGCACGCAGTTCCCACAGCCAAGGCCCTGTGCGCTTGCCTCCTCTCCTCCTCAGCCCCACGGCCCCCCACTGCAGCTCAGCCTCCAGGGGCCTCAGCTGTGTTCTCCCCGCTGCCTGTGTGGTAGCTCCACAGGGACGGCCCTCAGGGGTCTCACCTGAACATACCCCGGAATGAGTGGAGCATTTCAGTCCCTAACCCTCAGCCTCACCTTGATATAGGGGAATGAGACTCCCGACATACTATGTCCAGTACGAGCTCATGTTCTCTAAAATCAAAGAATGAATTCTAGGAACAACAGAGGTGAAGAGTAGAATATATTTATTGAGAGAAAGAAAGCTTCTGTCTGAAGAGAAACAGAAGGGGGTCCCAAGTGGGTTGCCCAGGACTCTGTCTTTTCCAGGGATTTTTATAGAGTAAAACCATGGGTTCAAGGTGGGACATAACTATAGTTAGCCAATAAGATCAACAGTTCAGGTAAAATTGATTACATTAGGAACAAATGGGGAAACAAGTCAGGTAGGAAGCAGGCATTCTTAGAGAGCAGTGACACTTCCCTAGGGATTGAAATGGTGACTCCTGACTTCAAGGTGATCCAGACTTAATCCCTAAGGATCATACTTAAGGGTGTGGTTGCATTTGTTTTGCCTTCTGTCTTGAGATCTGGCCCACAGCAAGAAGTACCTGTCCCCTCCAAGGTCCTCAGATATCTGGTCCTCAGTGCCGGCTTCCTCGAGGGCCTAGCCCTGTCTAACTGCCTATAATATTTCTAACTGGCTCAGCTGCCTATAACAACTTCAGGCCCAAAGACATAGGATTCAACCCACAGCCCAAACTAGACACAACTCAGAGCCACCTTCAGGCCCTTCCCCACCACTCTGTCCTCTGGGTCACTCACAGAAACCTGCCACTTCACCTCAGGCGGCTCTGACTCCGAGTGCGCTGACCTCTCGGATCACATCTAAGTCTCTCAGGTCAGCTCTCCACAGACAAAGTTCTTCCAACAAACCAGCTGCCAAAGCAGGTGTCTCAAAAAGGACCTGCCCAGGCCACTTCCCCACTAGTGGTTCTCTGAGTCCAAACTCCTAAAGCTAGGAGTCAAGAGTGTCCCAATCTGTAAAGACCCCTTCCTATTACCAGAGAGCCTGGGACTAAGACATGGCCAAAAGCATCCCCCTGCCAGTCCACAAGCGTAAAGGCCACTCAACTGACAGTGTTGTCCTCAGAAGCGTCCATGATACCTGAGGGTTTGTCCCTGCTTGTATGGACATTAACTCAATGCATTTATCTGAGGGTGAATCTTTGATCCCAGAAGGGGATGATACAGGTTTCACTAAGAAAGAGCAAAGAATGTTCACACAGGCTGACAGCTTGAGGTCATCTAGATTCGTCTCATTCTGTGGAAAGGCATAACTAAGGCTCAGAGAAGGAAACTGACTTATGGAAGGTCAGAGCTCAGTCACCGGCCCCAGGACACAAGTCTTGGCTCACAATCCTGCCTCTTCTGCCAATAGGACTACAAGACTCTCCCAACAACCATCTTGGGGATTCCCACAAACCTCTCCTTTTGCTGGACACAAATCGGGACTCACACCCCACCCTCACAAAGCTTGTAGTCTTTGAGATGACCTAGAAGGAATGGAAGGCGTGAGCTTTGGCACCAGTTCAGGGTGGAACTCCAGGAACTGAACACAAGGGCTTTTGACTATTAAAAAAAAAAAAGCTCATTGTCTTAGTGGGTGGAGCCAAACTAGCAGGAGCTAAGAAATCAGTCTCTTTGTGAATAGAGATGAAGACTTGGCCGCAAACAGTAGGGGGAGGGACGGGGGAAAAGGAACATATACTTTAAGAAAATAGAGTTTCAAGAGTTCTTAGCCTTGAGTTTGGTCTTGTTTTCTCACACAGTGCTCTCTACCCCTCCTGGTCTAGAAAGGCTGGGCAAAGGCATGGCTTCCTGGAAGCCAGAGGGATCCGGAAGAGACTGAAATGGCTCCATTATGAGGCCATTAGAGAAAGGAGTCACTGTCAATTTCCTAAGTGCTAATAAAAGAAAATGAAACAAAACAACAAACGCAGAGCTACATGCCTACCTCTCCCACAAAGCAAACTCTCTGGTAGAATACAAAGGATGGACTAGACACTGGGGCTCTGCCCACTTCAGCCCTACAAGAAACACCGGCAGGGGAAAAGCAGAAGAAGTTAAGCCTTAAACAACAAAAAGGTCACAAGAGCATTCTCCCTGCCACCAAATCTGAAACTACTTGCTTCAGGCACCTGGAATGGCTCATTTCACCCCATTAGAAGTTGCCAACCACGTTCTTTAATGGCTAGAATTGTTTCTTTGAGTTTGACACATTCAAGGACAAACATCTCACCTCATCCCCAGGACAAAGTCCTCCCTTTCAACCTTTGCACAAACTGTGCCTCTACCTCTCATTCCCTTCCCTCCTTCAGCCTGAACTTAAATCCACCCTTAAACTCAAGCAGCCTGCTCTTAAGAGATCTCCAAGTACAATGAAAAATGACACAAAGAAAAATACTGCTGTTTAGAATATTACAATATAATGGGTTTTTTTTTTCGGTCCTAGGGATTGAATCCAGGACCTTGCCTAATTTTTTTCTTTGAAAATTAATATACAAAGTGAAAGGATTTTGCCCTAGAATAAATAACTGTATGGTCATGGCGGTGGTCTAACAGTCTCGGCGGTGGTCTAACATAGCAGAAGACCAAAGCAGGAACGCCTACCACTTCCTGCTTCTTCCTCAGTCCTAATGGCAACTCCCCTTCCGTTTGCGCAGGCAGGGGTTCCAGTCAGCTCCTCGCACGTCATCTATGCCCGCCCTAAGCACCGCCCCAGTCAGAGCTTATATGTACATCCCATGCCCCCCGGTTGGTCAGAGAATGCCAGGCTTCTGCAGCCATGGAGTTCTCTCCACATCCTTGGAATACAAGTTACTTTTATATTATACTTTTTCTCTCTTATTGCACCAAAAACCTAACACAAAGTATGAAATGAAAATAACTATCTCTCATCTTCTGCTTTCCACCCATCATCTAGACTTAGTCATGGTTTAACATCTTGGCTTATTTCTTTGTCTGTCTTTCTGTGTGGCTGTCTGTAACCTCTTAGAAAGCAGAGATCACCAACATTTTTCTCCAGTTCTTAGAAGTCAGAAGTCGGGAGTCAAAAATGGGTCTCTTTGGGCTCAAAGTGGCAGGACAGTAAATCCTACATGCTTGAAGGGCAAATCCATCTGACTTTGCCTGATCCAGCCTTTACAGGCTCCCAGATATCTTGGCCAGTGGAGTCTTTCTCATCTGTCCCTGACTCTCTTGCACCCCCTGATTGGCAATGACCCTTGCAGTAACACTGGGCTCATCCAGATAAACCAGGTTAGTCTCCCCATGCTAAGATCCTAACTTCCTCGCATCTGAAAAGTCCTTTTCATCAAATAGGGTAACACAGGTTCCAAGAGCTGGAATGTGGACATTTTGGGGAGGCCATTATTCTATCTAACACAGGCACTCTCTTTTTTTTTTTTTTTTGTATAAACTTTACCCACAACAAAAAGTCACTTTGCCTTCCTTCTCTTTCACTCATCTCTTACAGAAACAAGAAGACAAACTTCAAGGTGACAAACACACGAACCGCTCCACCTCCTTCAGCCTCAGTTCTCACCCATAACACAAAGATAACTCATTGCACTCAGAAATGACAGTAAAAGAGCAAATTAAAACATGCAAGGATAGTAAGTGGTGAGTCCACAGTACATACATATCTTTCCAATCTCTTCTTTTTGCCCTCCCACTTTCTCTCTTCCTGGTCCATTTTCTCCATCTCCTTGGTCCTCAGTGACTCAGTCTGACCCACCATTAGCAAAGAAGTTCATGCTGCCCATTATCCTGGGATTCTGCTTGAATGTCCTTGTGGCGGAATCGGCTGTCTACTCAAGGTGGCCCGCTGTATTAATATGGGAGACGTCTGGTTTAAAAATAAAGTCCTTTTTTATGTCCACATAAAACTTACACATCCTTTCTGTTAATTGTACATACAAGGACCAGTTATGCCCTTCATTCATTTCCTTATTAGATCCTTCTTCAATCTTTCTCTTTTTACTTTATGAATAAAGGAAGGGCAGAGAAAGACATAATGACCTGGAGCACACGAGGAAATCCTCTCAGCAAGGTGAATGCTGTTTGTAAAACATGCTGACCTCCTGCAAAACTAAATGACTCTAGGACACTTGCTTCCACTTCCAGCAGACTATAACTGTGACAGAGGCCACATTCCCTCTGGGTACCCCTGCTGGTGCAGAAAGGTATTTTTATAGAATGTCGTATATGAGTTGTCCCCCCATCCTTCTATTATAAATATAGCTAACTTAAATAGCAATATTGTAGGCAGTCAGACAGGACTAGAGCCTCAAAGTAGTCAATGCAGAAGAGAAGAACACATTACAACTCTAGCTGGAGGCTCATGCATTGAAGGCCAGGCCTCAAGATACAGATGGAACTACCAGGCTTATGAGGGATAAACAATAATAAAGGGGGGTGACCAGGACTTCCTGACCCATTTCTTCCCCAAAAAATGTCCTTTTTCTTTCCATGTACACCTGCTACATGACTTGCTTCCCTTCTGGATCAATATTACCTAAGCAATTGTAATCTTATTGGTTGATCATAATTTTGTCTGCATTGTACCAATACCGCAATTTTGCCTCCCTTTGTGATTTTGCTCTATAAAACCTGTTCTATAAAGCAGAGTCTACAGCAACCCACTTTCTCCATCCCCACTTGTCTCTCTCAGGAGCTATCTCCCCTTCAGTAAAATTTCCTGCCCTTAACTTCTGTTTTTCCTCAGAATTCATACTTTGATTTTCAGGACCATGAACTCAGTCCATCGCATATCCAGCAGATTGGGAGTTACATTTATTTCCTGTACGTTATTTGGAGGTCCGATATCACTTCCACTCCTATAATTTAAGCCACTCTCATCTCCAGGTATTACCAGGACCCTAGCCACAAAACACCTCTCTATTCCCATGACCCAACTGGTATCTTAATTATAAGGGTTCCCACTTACTTAGCATGTACTGAGTGCCAGTTACTGTCCAAAGGGCTTTACCTGTAGCTAGGGTCCTCCCAAAAAAATTCTGAGTGTTAGCATCCCCATTTTTAAAGACAAAACTAAAAGCAGAGGCAGAAATGAAGCAATAATGTACCCAATGTGGCACAACTCTGTAACTTAACCTCTTCCCCACTCTGTGGGTAAGAGTGTCCTAAGATTTCTGAGGTCTCCAACACGAAATCCACTTTTTGGAATGATTTCTGCACCTTCTGTTTCCAGGATTTGACAGTCAGCTCTTCTTGTTTTCTGTCGCATCTTTCACAGACACACCCATTCATAGACCTTCATAACCTCTTTTAGGGGAAGGCAGGGTCATAATAAAAAAGTCACTTTTACTGAATGGTCAACTATTTGTACAGCCATTCTCTAGCTATAAAAGGGGTACACCATGGAAAGAATGTGTAATGAGAAGGAAGTAGAAAGAGGGAGAGTCTCTGGAATGGTCCCAAACCAGAAGCAGTAATAAAATTCACCCAGAGTCTGTGACCTTTGAACAATGGCCACCCCACCTATGTCCTTATGTGCCTCTTGGCATCTGACTTCCTTCTCGACTGTCCCTCCAGCCTTGCTTTCACACACTAGCAGAGGCCTGGGCTCTGAGGCCAGACAGAAGAACGTGGGGCCCTGAGCCGCAGGGTGGAGGAAGCAGGAAAGGGAGGGCAGCATTTCAGTCACACCCAGTGTGACTCACCTGCATACCCATCCCCTGTGAGGGAAGTGGGTTTGTGAAGGGTGACCAGGTGGGACTCATGGGTTAAAGGGTTACTAGGGAGATACACCTCCTCGATCATGCCCAGTTGAAAACAATAAAGTGGGTGTGGAAGGCATCCCAGTCTTCTTAGAAACCCATTGTCCCTCCCCTCTGCCTCTTTGAGCCAAATTCTATCCATAGATCATTTATTCACTGAGCTGTATTGGGAAGGGGGGAACCTCAGTTGGATCCCTTACAGTCTCGAGCTCTCTGTTCAGTTCAAGAGGAGCTATCATCCCCATGATGATCAGACATTAAAAAACAGATTTTTTTTAAAGAATCTGCAGGGGGGTGCCAGGGGTTTAGCTCAATGGTGTAAGTGCCTGCCTGGCAAACTCGAGGTCATGAGTTCAATCCCCGCACCAAAAAAAAATAATAATAATAATCTGCAGGGGGAAAAAATTAAAAATAAGATAAAGGATCTGCAGGGAATGTTTAACAAAAACTTCTCCACCACCCATAATCCCTTTAGAGCCAGTGAACTACAAAAATGAAGATGCAGGAACTTACTAGGAGGCCTCACATTCACATCTCCTCTACACCTCACGCTGACCCTTTGGAATAAGCACTGTTATCCCTGCTACCCAAGAAGCCAGTTAACTTGTCTCTTATCTCGAACTGGGAAACACGGCTCACATTTCTGAATCTAACCATCATGTGTTCGGTCCACACCATGGTGCCTATTAGAACACAAGAAAAGGAGCGGTACTTGCTTCTAATTCCAGAAATAATGTTACAAGGCTTCAGGGAAGAAACGGGATCGGAAATGGGCCATAGGACAAAGACAAATTTGGGAGGCAGAACAGAGAGGCAAGGGTGTTCTAGAGAAGAAGAAGGAAAAGGTAAAATTACAAGTTCAGAAATGGGAAAATAAGATGTGGGTCAGGCCTACTGGGTAGCCATGGGAGTAGAGGAGGGTTATTCTCCAGGGGCTTTGAATGGCAGCCTAAGAAATATGGTGAGAGTAACCAGGAAGCTTTGAGAAGCTCAGAAAGCTAACTAAACAGCACCTGCAGAAAGATTGCTCTGATAGTATTAGGCAAATCTCTACTTGGGGAAGTGGCTCTTAACTTTGGCAACTCCTTAGAATTAACTGGCAATTTTCTTGCTTTTTTTTTTTTCTTCGATGATTCATGTTTAAATAGTTTAGACTCTCATAAGTGTTTTAAACTGGTCATGGTGACACATATCTATAATTCCAGCACTCTGGTGGGGGCAGAGGCAGGAAGATCATGAGGCTAAGCCCAACCTGGGCAATTTAGCAGTAGCTTATTTCAAAATTAAAAATTAAAATTAGGTTTGGCAAAAGAGTTAAAAACATTACATTACAGTGATACTTGTGTACCCATGTTTATTACAGTATAATTTATAATGGCTAAATTGTTTTGTTATTGTTGTTGCTTGTTTTTTCAGACATGGTGTTGTTATGAAGTTCAGGCTAGCCTTGAACTCACCATATACCCCAGGGTTGGCCTTTAAACTCACAGCCACCCTCCTGCTTCCGTTTCCTAAAGGCTGGGATTACAGTTGTGCTCTACCAAACCTGGCTAATAGTTAAATCTTATAAGTGGCCTATATGTCCTTCAATAGATGACCATATAAAGAGAATGTGGAATTTATGCATGGTGAAATACTACTCTGCCATAAAGAAGGATAAATTTGAACCATTTCCAGGAAAATGGATGCAACTTGAGACCATCAGGTTAAATGCAATAAATCAGACACAAGAATTTAAACACTGTATGGTTTCTCTTACCTGAGAAATCCAAAGTATTAATAGGTTAAAGTTCAAAATAAAAGACAGACAACAAGAAACAAGGAAGATAGATCTTTTGCAAATGGGAAGGGCACCAAGACATAGAAAGATAGAGAAAGGAGAGGAAAGTAAGAGGATGTAAAAAGAACTGAGAGTGACCAGGTGTGGTAGCACACACCTGTAATCCCAGGGTTTGAAAACCAAGGCAGGAGGACTGCCATGAATTCAAGGCCAGCCTGGGCTACATAAACAAGTTCAAAACCAGCCTGAATTACATAATGAAACCTTCTCAAAAAAAAAAAAGAGAGTTTATATGTGCTGTGTACAAGTATCAACTCCACACAATGAGGTAATCATTGTGCACTGCAAACATAATAATAAAAATTAAAATT
This sequence comes from Hydrochoerus hydrochaeris, assembly GCA_004027455.1. Taxonomy (NCBI): domain Eukaryota; kingdom Metazoa; phylum Chordata; class Mammalia; order Rodentia; family Hydrochaeridae; genus Hydrochoerus; species Hydrochoerus hydrochaeris. The sequence goes on along the minus strand of PVLA01007272.1, from coordinate 57,788 downwards.
TTAGAAAGAAATTCAGATTAAGACTAGGTGACACCATGGTATGTGGGAACTCTGTACTCTCATTGCAACTCTTCTGTGAATCTAAAATTATTCCAGAATTAAAAGTATATTTAAAAAAAGATTCGACTGAACAGCGCTCTGTTGGAAGATATACCATGTTCTTCTTACGTGTGCCTGGCAGAGCTGGGGTTTGGACTCAGGACTTCTGCATGTAGGCAAGTGCTCTACCACTGAGCACACCCCATCCTGATGTGTTACATTTTGTTGATCAGATAATGAATATCTGGGTTGTTTTCACATTTTGGCGATTATAATAAATCTTCTGTGAACATTCTTGTCGATATAGCTCAGTGTAAAGGCTCTGTGTTCAAACACAAATACCGCAAAAGAAAAGTGTCTCAGAAATAGAATTTACACACACTCTTCAATCAATTTCCCCCAGTATTAATGTTTTAGATATCCAGACAATCATCCAAATCAGTCCTTTGTTACTGATACCCTACAAGAAACCAGTCTACAGACCTTATTCAAATTCCATCTGCCTTCCTGCTAATGCTTTTTTTTTTGAGAGAAGTTCTCACTATACAATCCAGGATGCTCTCAAACTCACAGCAACCCTCCTGGAACTCACAGCAGCCTCCCAAAATCCTGGGATTATAAGCATTCCTTACAAGTTACCACATCTGACTTTTTTTTTTAATGTCCCTTTTTTGAACAAGGATCCAACATAGACCCATACATTGCATTTAGTTATTTTGCATTCCTTTATTTCTTTTAAAGTCTTTTATGTTTCTTTTTGATTTGCTTTGTTTTGTTTTGTTTTGTTTTCCCCAGTGCCGAGGATTAATCCCAGATCCTTACCTGTGCTAGGCAAGTGCTCTTGACAAATAATCAACACTCCCAATCCCTTAATCTTTATAATCTGGGATGATTCCTCAGAATATTTTGCTTTGTTTTGTTTTCATGACTTTAATGTTCTTGAAGAGCGTTTACCAGTTTTGCAGAATGTTCTTCAGTTAGGGTTTAATAACCAGGCGTGGTGGCACACACCTGTAATCCCTGCTCTCTGGGAGACTGAGGCAGGAGGATTACAAATTAGAGCCCAGCTGGGCAACTCAGTGACTTAGCAAGACCCTACTTCAGAACAAAAATACAAAAGGGTTGGGAAATAGGTCTGTGTGAAGGCCCTGGGTTTGATCCCCAGCGAGGTCTTTATAAAACAGATTTATCGAATATTTCCTCATGATGAGACTCAGGATATAGCCCACGACAGGAAAACCACAGAGGTGAAGCTAGGCCTCCCAGCCCACCATGCAGGAAGTCTGTGCTATTGGAGCCGCTCCTTACTGGCCATGTTAACTCTGAGCGCTCAGAGCTCCTCCACTGCAAAGTGCTGTTTCTTGGATGCATTTTTAAACTACCACTGCCTGGGCTGAGCCATCGCCCAATCAAATCAGGCCCTGTTGGGGCCAGACACAGGCCGGGTGGGTGCTGAGCTTCCCATGAGTGATTCCCCACAGGATCCAGGATCGGAACCTGACAGTGAAGATTAGAATCCTGGAAGTCAGCAAGGAAGCCATTCCTCAGGGGCTTCATTTTGTCTTTTCAAAGAAATCTAGTTCCAGGCACAAGTAAATAATGTGAATTTTGGCACAGACCCACTGCAGGAGAAAAGGAAGGGCAAAAATCCCCGGATAGGGAAAGGCTGGGAAGCCGGCTTCCATCCAAGGGGAGTAAAGCGCTCAGGCTTCCTGCTCTGTGCTCTAACCAGACCTCAGGAGCTGCAGTGAAAGCTCAGAGCATGTAATTTTACTACCGTAAGTCTGACATAAGCTCCTCATCACCGCTGACAAACAGAGAATTATAACTCTTGATATAAACATCTGCCCACACATGCAAACACCACGTTTCCGGGTAAGGTCAAATGAACAATAGACAGGCTAAAGGTCAGCGGGTGGGGGCGGGGCGACCTCCCCTAACAGCCTCTTCCCAGTGACCTTGGGTGGTTTGGGTTTGGTTTTATTTTTTTCTCTTTATCTCTTCTGAAGTAAGAAGAAAAGGATCGTGCTGTAATTTCATGAAATAGGAAAGTGTGCACATCAACCACCACCAGGATGTTAGAAAAATAAGATATTGTGCACAGCTTCCTTAGTCCAGCATCTCGGGAGGCCCATAAAAAGACAGGCGGCAGCAGGGTCGTATGATGACACGCAAAAGGAAACACCAGTGTAACCCAAATCCAGAGCGCGTGAGCCCCCTTGCGAGCTGGCCCCAAGCACCCACACGGCAGCTGGCTCCTCCAGTCTGCCGCCAAGCACCAAGTGGGAAAGAGAGAAGGCAGCTCTAACGCAAAGTCCTAAAACAAATTTTAATTAACTCAGTTGTCCCTCAATGACCACACAGCCAATATCACCAAGTATCTCTGTGGGCTTTCTCGAGAGGGCTGGCACGTATTTAAATGCTAATCCGTGGCCGGAATAACTCATGGAAGCACAGAGTCATCAAGTCAGGAGTGGCCGGGAAAGCTTTTGTGAAAGGGGCAGGATTCGGGTTAGGCCTTGGGTTAAAGCACAGGAAAAGAGGCGAGGAGGAACACGAAGCCAGGGAACTAGGCGGCAGGCACCCTGGCAGCCACCCTGTGGGCGCTCCTTTGAAGGAGATCTCAGGAATGAAAGGGGGTTTGTGCTATTTCACTTCCTCCTCCCAACTACCACTCAGGCTTATTTCACAGAAGGACACGGGCCCCAGCAAGGTGTGAAGCAGCTGCCTCTGCTGCTCCTGGGTGGCTTGTGTCTGTATGTGCTCGTCCAGCGTGGACCCGGTGCCTGTTCCGTCAAGTTGCAGATGAAAAGATGCAGGTGATCACTATGGCTAACAAAAACCCCAAGGAAGGAGTTAAGACTAAGAACAAGAGTGCTGGGCTGGGGATTTAGCTCAGCCGCATAAGCGCCTGCCCGGCAAACATGAGGTCATGGGTTTAATCCCCAGTACCATAAATAAATAAATAAATGTCGAACAAGGGTGATATTAACTGGAAGGCGGCATGCACAGGATGGTTCTGCGGTGCAGTATAAGTATGAGAGGCTGAGGCAGGAGGATCTCCATGAGTTCAAGGCATCCTGGGCTACAGAATGAGTTCAAGGCCAGCCTAACCATATAGTGAAACCCTGCCTCAAAAAAAGACCAAAAAAGGGCCGGGGGTTTAGCTCAGTGGCTTAAGCGCCTGCCTGGCAAGCACGAGGCCGTGAGTTTGATTCCCCAGTACCAAAAAGACCAAAAAACTAAAAATATTAAAAGGCAAATGCCACTTAGCAACCAAAGAACACCTAGTGTGAATGACAGGTTTGTGGAAGAGGGAGACAAGATTCTGATTTGAGGAATCAATCGATTAATTCAGCTAGTCAGTGGAAACAGTCACACCTGCACAACCAGAAATGGGAAATGAAGATACAGGTGATGCGTTCCAGCAGCAGACAGGTGTGTCCTAAAAAGGAAACCTGAAACAACTTTACTCCAGAGCGCTTACAGACCAAGAATGCATTCTCAGTTAGAAAACCACCGTTTCACTGTGCACATCTGTAATTTCAACACTCAGGAGGCCGAAGCAGGAGGATCACTACAAGTTTAAGGCTAACCTAGGCTACCTAGTGAGTACAAGACCAGCCTGAACTACATAGGGAAATCCTGTCTAAAAAAAATTTTTTTTTAAATCCACAGTTTGGCTGCAATACATCCTGACTACCGTAGTACACCTTTCTTTCATTCTCCTCTTCCCCATTCTTTGTTGTATATAAAGTACCTGGCATATGTGCAAAGCATACTGCAAACTAAAAATACGTTTCGACCGACGTCAAAGGGAGATGGGATGGAAAACACACAGGCTCTGGGCCAGCAATCCCCTTTCTCCATCAGTGGCAGGCTCGGGCAGCTCATCGCTCTGTTCAGCAAGTTCTTTCACTCTCACTCCTTTCACAAAAAAGAACAGAAGAATCTTTGTATAGCTTGTTTGACTGGAAAATTTTAATATTTTGCATTTATCATTGTAAAACCAAGGATGATTTTATAACCTCCTAGTAGGGCCATCTGTTTTTAAGTCCCAGAAATTGCTCATTCAGAAAACATAGAAGGCCAGGCGTCATGACACATGCCTGTAATCCCAGCACTCAGGAGGCTGAGGCAGGAGGATTGTTGCAAGTTCAAGACCAACCTGGGTTACAAAGTGAGCTCAAGGCCAGCCTGAACTGCATAACAAGACTGTCTCAAGATTTTATTCAAAGCTGTTATGATTGATAGTATCAAGTCTGAGGATATAGGCAACTACACTGAAGATGACAAGTCACTAGGATACCCACTCTTGTTTGATTATTACCTGCCTTTGAAGTTTTACATTGTCTACAATGTTTTGTTTTTACTAATATTGTTATGTACTGCTATATTCAATTATGCTGCTATATCTAAATGTGCCTGATGATATAGACAATTCTATTAAGATAACAAGAAACAACACAGTAACCATTGTAGATCACCTTGTACTGTAGTTTTATATGACTTTCTGGTTTCATGTTCATATAGGAATTTGTTTTGTTTTGTTTTGTCTTGCTACGTTTTGTTTTTCCCTCTAATACAGAAAGGATAGAAATACATGTAAAGACTCATGCATTCATAGCTGTTTACAATCTCACTGTTTGAATGTCTACTTTGTATGCTTTAATTTTGTAACTTGAGCAACTATTTCTAAGAGGACAGTATGTAATTTATCTAGTGATTTCTTAATGTTTATCTTTTTTTAAATTCTGAATCATTTCTACCCTTTTTTTTGGTTTAAATAAAAAAAAACTAAAATAAAGACTGTCTCAAAAAGATTAAAAAAAGAAAGAAAGAAAAAGAAAAACACAGAATCCTAAATAATTTTCCCCTTAAGTCAAGTGTCTTGTTTAAATAAACTTCTTTTTTAAAAAGTGATATAATTTTCCAAAGTCAGGGCCAGGTCTGGAATTAAAAACTAGATGCATTTAGTCGAGGGGCCCATTCCATTGCTGCCACCACGAGGGAGGACTGAGCCCAGCGGAACAGGAAGAAGCGGGGGTGACCTCTGTGAAAACAGATAGTTAGAAAATGAGGAAGTCGGATGAGTTCGCTAAAGTGGCTAGACATGTTGTAGGGGCACAAAAATAAGACTTCTGAGCTTGATCCAGGGATTACAAAAGAGTCACTGAAGATGATAGAGGAAGGGAAGAACTGAACGATGCCTTGAGCATTTACCACTGGGGAGTTCATAGCTCTCAAACTACCCACAACATGAGGCCCCCAGGATGCAGTGCAGTGAACATCAGGCTACGAATCGGAAACCCCGGGTTTCAATGCTTAAGTCCTGGCATGCGGTTCTCTAAGACTTTGCAGCTCCACAGTGTTGTCCAGCACCTGGCAGCCATACAGCGTCTCAGCCTGGAGCGCCTGTGGTGTGTATCTGGAGTCCCAGCCATTCGAGATCTGTGGCAAGAAGATTAGTTGAGCCCAGGAATTGAGGTACAGCCTGGACAACATAGTGGGACTCCATCTCTTAAAAAAAAAAAAAAAAACCGAAAGGTAGAAGCTTGGACCTCATCAGAATTACAATCTGTACTTAAACAAGACCCTTGGAAAGTGTGCAAGTACACTGAAGTTTGGCAAGCGTTTCTTCAAAGTGTCTTCTAGTTCTAAAACGCACTTACTGCAGATTCACTTCAACTCTGTCGCTCCATAGAAGAATAAGAAAAAGAAAAAACGTGTGTCTCCTCCCTTCACGTGTGTGGGTACCCTGCCCCAGACTTGCCCAGGCGTTCTTAGGAAATACCAGTGAAGCAGTGCTGCCACCTTGTGACCATGATTGGTAAATGCACGTGACTATTGCTGTATTACTGTTCTCCCTAGTAAAGGGCGGGGGAGGGACAAAAAGGAGTGTGTGGGCAGTTCATAGGCAACACCAGAAAGGCAGTGCTGCCACCTTGTGACCATGATTGGTAAATGCACTTGACCATTGCTGTATTACTGTTCCCCCTAGTAAAGGGCGGGGGAGGGACAAAAAGGAGTGTGTGCGCAGTTCATAGGCAACACCAGAAAGGCAGTGCTGCCACCTTGTGACCATGATTAATAAATGCATTTAACCCATACGGTTCGCAGTAAAGGACCGGGAGGAGGGTGAAGTCCAAAGGAGCAGTGGGAGGAGGGTAAAGTCCAACGCAGAAGCGCAGCATGCACAGTGATAGCTCAGCATGCACCCTCGAACAATGGTACCTTCCAACAGGATGCTTATACTGCCCGGTAAGAAGCGTATTATTAGTGGAAAACCTGAGCTCCATGCCAAACCCTGCCTTTGCAACAGTGGAAATCACTGTGACAGCTGTATTTTATTTTTTTATTTTAAAGGGAATAAAACCAAACAAAATGAAAGAGAATAAGGTGAATCAAAACAAAACAATGAAAACAATACAGGACTTCAAAACATGAAACAGAAAATCAACAATGGCTACCACAACTCTTATCTTCAAGATAGCTGCCCATGATATCAGATATAATAAAATCAAGTAAAACAAAACAGAATAAAACTTAACAAAACAAAACAATGAAAACAATACAGGACTTCAAAACCAGATAATAGGAAATTAACAACAGCTACCACCTTCCTTTTTTACTCTTTTCCAGTTGCTTTTTTGTTTTATTTTGTTTTGTTTGTTTGTTTTTGTACCAGGGATTGAACTCATGACCTGCTCTGGCAGGTGCATATGCCATGGAGCTAAATCCCCACTTCCCTTTTCAGACATTTCCTCCCTTTTCACTTTTATAGTATCTTTTGTACATTTTGGACCCCACTAATTCCTTCAGTTTTGTATAGTAAGGAAGAAACACAGTGTTCACCCCTGTGAGTTCAAACCATTTCACCCATGAGCATGATTGGAAATTGCATCCACTTACCTACAAGAGCCTCGAGAGTATACTTCTTTATAGCTGAGTGGCTTTCCATGGTATAGAAATGCCACATCTTCCTTATCCACTCTAAGTTGATGGACAAGCTTCCATTGCTTTTTTCTGGTTCCCTGTTATATGCAGCATTGTTCTCTCTCCTTTGACTTTCAGTCTATGAGTTTCCTTTCGAGTTAAATGTGTTTCTTGTATATAGCATATTGATAGGTCTTGTTTCTTGCTCCACTCTGCCTGTGTTTATTTTTGTTGGTGAATTGATGCCTTCTACATTAATAGTTACAACCAGTGTGCCCCGGCTTGTCTCTGCCATGCTATTTTCCTGCCATCAGTGCCCTACTTTTCCCCTCTGTTCAACTGCCTGCCCTGCTCGGTGACCCCTCTCTCTGCAGTTCCTGGAACCATGGTCATCTTTATCTCTCTCAAGAATATTCTTCAGTACTCTTTGTAGGGTTGGTTTGGTGGTCATGATTTCCTTCAGCTGTTCTTTGCCATGGAAGTATCTCTTTGGGGGAGGGGGAGTGCCAAGAATCAAACTCAGGACCTTGTGCTTTCCAGGCAGGTACTTATGCCACTGAGCTATATCCCTGGCCCCTCATGGCAGTATCTTATTTCTCCATTAATTTTGAAAGATAGTTTTTCAGGGTACATCAATCTAGGTTAGAATTTGTTTTCTTTCAGGACTTAAAATACTGTCACTCCAAGCTCTTCTTGACTTGATGGTCTGTCTTGAGAAACCTGTTGTGGTTCTGATGTGTTTTCCTATATAGGTGATCTGTTTCTTTTCTCTAACAGCTTTTGGGGGGGTCTTTTTTTGGGGGGAGGGGTCTTGTTTGAGAAAGGGTCTCACAATGCAGTTTAGGTTGGACTTGAGCTAATTTTGTAGCCCAGGCTGGCCTCGAACTTGCAACAATCCTCCTGCCTCAGCCCTCCAAGTCCTAGGATTACAGGTATGCACCACCATGCCTGGCTCTCTTTTGTTCTTGTGCTGAATTTCTGGGATCTTGATTATTATATGTCTGGGTATAGATTTATTTTGGTTATGGCTAGGTGAAATTCTATATGCCTCACTTATCTGTATATCTGGCTCTTTTCCCTTGCTTGGTGAGTTCTCTGCTATAACTTCTGTAAGTAATCTTTTTATCTCATTTGTGTTCAGTCCTGCTTTTTTGCTTACACCTATCAAACTTAAGTTGTTTTTCTTTGTATCATCTTGCAGCCATTGAAATGTTTCCTGGTTCCTTATTATTTTTCAGAGATCTTTCCTTCCACAATTGCTAGCTGCCATCCTGTCTTCAAGGTCTGAAAGTTATCTTCAGTTCCTTTCAAGCAGTTTTACCAGCTTTCAGTGGAGTTGTTTGCTTCCTGTATATCTCTTTGAACCTGTTTCATATATTCCAATTCTTCCCTATTTTGTTCATTCAGGGTTTCCATTGTTTTCCTATGCTCCTTTTTTTCTATGTCTTCTTTAGATCTGCTCAGCAACCCTTTCATTATGTTTGTCATTTCTTCTTTTACCTGAGATATTATTTCCGACCTGATTTCTTTTACAGCTTCATGAAGTTGTTTCTTTACTTCAGTTGCCATCATTCCAGAAATTTCAAGTGTGTAATTTCTGATTTCTTCCATGTCTGTGTCTCCTGGACTTGTTCTGTGGGGGCTGGAGGCCAGAGATTGCCTTTTGCTGGTTCATCTTGACATTTTTCTGGATTCCTCCAGATAAGCCAGTTCCCAGGCATTTTCTGCATTGCTGCCTGTTCATGGTGCAGGGGAACAGGCCAGGCACTTAAGTTGCTCTGAATCCAGGTTCCTGGGGAGGTGGCGGGGTACAGGGCTGGCTTTTCCAGACCCACATGGCTATACCCAGGTAGGTTCCCCAGTGGCTGGTAGACACATGCAGGCAGGGATGACTGCTGCTACTCCTGGCTCATGCTGTTTACCCTGTGACAGCTATTTTTAGACAGCCCCAACTGAACTCTATCAGTAGACATGCAGTTTTCAGAAGAAACCTGCTTCAGTGTGGCAGTTCTTTTGTATCCTGAGCCAAACTGTCTGGTACACACTCGGTAACCCTACCCTACTCCTTACAGGTGCCGAAAGAAGTCTAACACTTGTGCATGCAGCTTTGCAAATACGTGCAGCCACCACCATGCACCACTCACCCCTCACACTTTCCCTCATGCATCTTCCAAATGACAGACTCTGAAGCCACACATTCTGCCTTCACTTTCCTGCCTGTGAACTGCAGTGACACCCCAGGAAACTCAGAACTCTAGGAGTGTTCCAAGCACAGCCACAGAGCCACAGGACCACCCATCTCCCCACGCTGGCCCTACACCCCTGTCTAGAAATCCAAATACTACATCTGCTGTTTTAGGGATTCTGCTTTTTCCTGCCTACGCTGCTGCTCAGTCATCCCATGCCTGTGGAGGTGTATGGTTTTGTTTTATTTTTAATCCCATTTTATTTCTTAAGAAATATTTATCAGAGCCAGGGACATTGGCACACACCTGTAATCTCAGCACTAGGAAGGTTGAAGCAGAAGGACTGTGAACTCTCCACCAGGCTAGGCTACGCTGAAAGACCCTGCCTAAATTTAAAAAAAAAATGATAAAAAAGAAAAGAAGGGCTATTTAATATGTTAGGAACTGTACACTAGGGCAACAAAGACAAATAGGACCAGGCCACACAGACACAGACACACACTCAGAGCTACAGGGTTTGGAGGAAACCCAGCTGAGAGCTAGATCACTAGCCAGCCGTGGTGGTGTATGCCTATAATCCCAGGACTCAAAAGGCTAAGACAGGAAGATCACTGCAAGTTTAAGGCCAGCCTGGACAACATAGTGAGTTTAAGGACAGCCTGAAGTACATAGCAGACTCTGTCACAAAAAAAAAAAAAAGCCCACTATAGCAGAGTGAGAAAATACTGTGACAGATGCAAATGCTGACATCTGTCCCATCTCATCCATCACCTCTGAAAAATCTTCTACTCTTGGTTCCTTTGGCTCAATTTTCCTCATACCAAGTCCAAAATGACATAAGAGAACATACATGTCCTAGATGGTCCCCTTGGCAGTCATAGCTGGATTGGGCATTTCCTTCTGGCTGACCAGGGTGGCCATGGGATTCCACACCATTTGAATGTGTGTCTCTCGCGCCTACAAGGCCTCAGCACATTTGCATGTGCAGCAGCCAGCTAGCTTCACACAGACAGAAAACCCAGCCAGGAACTTGCGTCTGACTCCTGTGACTTTGAGGCTCAATGACTGATGGCACAGACCTAATCATAAACCCTCCCAGAACCTTAACTTCCACTTTGCAAAGGGAGACAGGTGTGACAATGCCTCAGAGGCAGCACCTAGCCTTATTCTTTGTGGCATCCACCATCCAGCAAATACCAGGTACACACCGGGCAATCCTCTGTTCAGTTAATTTATGCATGAAGAAATGACTGAGATCAGAGCAACCCGAAGCTTGGAAGCGATTAGAAAATATTTTTGACTGTCTGCCAAGCACACTTAGAGAATGCAAAGAGCAAATAATCACGGGAGAGTGGTGTCTTTTCCTTATGTCCCGTTTATCTTCTCTGGGGGGGAAGTCTTTTGCAAGTCCAAGAGACTCTTGACACAAATAATGTTTCCGACCAGGGCTAGGAGAAGTTGTCAATATTAGCCAAAGAAAAGTCCGCTTGTCTTAATGGTGCTGCACATCAAAGAACCTGAAAAACCCAAAGCCTCCTCCTGTGATACAACCCCACCCAAGTCCACAGAGGGGAAACCCAGAGCGAAACCCTTCCTGCCAGTTCCCTAGGGGAGCAGAGGTAAACAGATGAGCGAGCCGAGAGGAAATACTCAGCATGGGGTAGTAGACAACTTGAGCAAAGACCAGCCTCTCCACCCAGCTCCAGGCATACATGTCACCATTTACCCATAAAGTCTCCCGCTTCTAACAAGCTGTACTTCCACACACTATCTGCTATATAGGCCTATTTACAGGTTTACAAAACTATCACTCAATTCAATAAATATTTGCAGAGTACTCTCTAGTACCAGACCCTACATTTGTCCTGAGAGTACAAAACTCAGCAATCAACAGGCCCTGCCCTCCAAGATCCAGTTAGCTCTGGCTTATCACACACCCCTCTGTACTGCCTTTCTTCTCTGCCCTCCACCAAGCCAGATTCTACCACCCGGGAGACCGAGCTCAACCACCATCTACCCCAGAGGTCCCTCGCAGGCCTCAGCAAATCTCTGCTACCTCCAATGCTGGCGCCACCTCTCTCTGGAGGATTTCTGACATGAATGCCATCTCCCTGGTTAGGCTTAAGCATCCTGAGATTATATGGCATTTAAGAATTTTCCAGAAAGAAGCCAAACAAAACCCAGGCCAAGTGTACAACTTCCAGTTGAGAACAGCTTCCATCTCTCGGCACAATTCTCCAATGTGGCAAGGGGCCGGGATAGTTTGAAAGCTGAGAGGAGAGGAATAACCTAACAAAAACTTAAGAGGGGTTGATCAATACCTTGTCTTTTCCCTGCTGTTAGGGAAACAAAGCCTTACCGAACCTTTTCTCAGGCCACCTAGAGGCTTTCAGAAAGGACTCCTTTGGTACCTATCCCTTCAGCCCTCACAACACCACCCAGCACTCAAACTCAGCCTCTCCCCTTTCTTTAGCACATTCCTGAAGTCTCCAGGATAGACACCAAGGTTTTTAAGTGGTCATGTCCCATAACTGTTGTTTGGATCTTGAGTGTCACCAAAGATAAGCCATGAGTTCAACTAGAAGCATAGAACCCACAACAATGACTCATGCAAGTCTGTTTCATGGATCTGCACTGGGAAGGCCCAAACGTCAGTGGTGGAAGCCAGAAGGTCTGTGCCAACAGGATGACGGATCTGTGCCAGTAGATTGAGGGTTCTGCACTGAAGCCAGGAAGCAATGCTCAAAGTAAGGACCACGGCTCCCCCTAAAACTACCACAGCCATCCTCAGCGACTACAAGGTCCCCAGCTCCTCCAATGATGAGAACAACCGAGTTTATATCAGGAAGCCAGCATGACAAGCTTCTCCTGGAGATTGAACAGCACACATTTTTTCCTCCAGAGCCAGGAGGTGATGCTCAAAGTAAGGACCAGAGCTCCCCCAAAGTGAATCACAGCCACTCTCAGTGACAAGATCCCAAGCTGCTCTGATGATAATAGCCAAGTTCATATTAGGGAAGTCAGCACAACAAGCTCCTCCAGGAGAACCAACAGCTCCAAACAATGCTTAGGAGAACCCATAACACTAATCTTCCTCCCCAGGTCTCCCTTTTATGTGGCAACAATCCTCAGGTGGGCTGTCTACACTTGGCACCATGCTGATTCAGTTCAGCTGGGATTTAAATTGACCTCCAGCTTTCAATCCACCATATTGAGATCCCAGCCCCTTCCTGTCTCTGCTTCTTGGCTCCCAAGAGGCAAACAATTTCCTGTGTCACACGTACCCACCATGATGCCCTACTTCATCTCAAGCCCAAAAGCAGCAGGGATCAGCTGACCATGGACCAAAACCATCAACCAAAATAAACCTTTCCTCTTATGAGCTTATAGTCTCAGGTGTTTTGCTGCAGTTATGGGAAGCTAACTGACATGATAACCCTTAAGATTTACTAAAGTATTATTATTTTCTTCTTTTGCCTGGGGATGTTTCCAACCAAGGTGTGGAGCCAGAAGCCCCAACTGCTCAGGCAAACACACTTTAAAGCCATCACCAACTTTCCAATGAACAACGAGGAGGCTTGGTTTTACCACTGGCCCAGGAGCAGTGCTTTGAACAAGGGAGAATTGCTCTTTCTTCATCCTGCCCTGCATCTACCTTACATGGCTGCAGAATTGGTAGAATCCTTAACCAGGGTCAGGACAAGGACACTTTCTAAGCAGTAGCATTACTATCATCATCTTTTGCCAAGGATAAAAGTGGAAAGGAGAGAGGGGAAACAGACATGTCACTCTGTCTTCTGTCACGCCTTAGCAGCCACTTCCTTGCTAGAAACAGTCACTGAAAGGTACAAGGAAATTCAAACTAGAAAAAGTCTTGAAGGAGAAATCATAACACATCGGGGCACGAGGAGGTAAGAAGGAGGGTGGGAGGAAGCAAGTACTGCTGCCAACTTATCAGTCATTTCTTAGGTTCTTAAGAATGCTGCATTAAAAAAAAAATGCTGCATTTCTTTTGTTTGACCAGTGTCACCTCCCAGATTCCCGTAAAGCACCTGGTCCAGTCTGTTACCTAATAACAAAGTCAGCGTCACCTTACCTGTTCTGGCCCTCTCAGGAGAACGCCGAACTAGGATTAAAGCACAGACCACCAAGCCAACTACCACATCTGAGTCAGTCCCAGAAATCAGGACCTGCTGCCCGGGAACATCCCACATCCTCCTCAAGCAACTTCTCACAGCAGCACCGACAACCACCATGAAGGTTAAAATCTCCTTCCTCCTTCTGTTGCTGCCACTAATGCTGATGTCCACGGTCTCCAGCAGCCCAAATTCAGGTAAAAGAAAAAAGATTCATTTTTCTATGAAGGGGAAAAGGGGTAAAAAACATGGCAAAACAGGCTACATGTGCATTAAAGTATAGCCCTTTGAACTATAAAGATTTGGGACCAGATAGCCAGTTTTGCTTTCCATGTTTATAAAAAGGAGGAAACAGTGCGTGCACTAAAGGATGTTGTGAGAGCTTTTTTAAAAGGTATTGTACAAGAAGGGGTTTGCAGCGATAGCTGGCAAAACATGTACCTCGTGCGTGTACACCTGCATGCGTATGCGCGCGCACTCTGCCTGGAAGTGTGTGCTCCCTTACCTTCTCCTCGACCCCCTTTCCATAGCAGTAATGAATTCCCCCGGGGCCATCTGCTCTAAATACACCACACACACCACCAGCAGCTTCTAATGCTATTTAGCATCGATACAATGACAGACAGGAAAAATCCTATGGAAGCTGAAGCCATACCAGCCTCTGTGCTAACAGCCTTGGTTAGTGGTTCCAAATGTACCCCAGTTTTCACCACAGCCAACATGACCCAAGTCTTCACAAAATAACCACATGGAAAAGAGATCGCCCCCATGTATATATCTCCCCATGGTGCTCCGGGAGACCACCATCTTCCCGAGCGCTACTTTGAGGTGAAATAGCTTGCTACATACAAAGCATTGACCGGGTCTTGAAATCAGAAGTGCCACCCTATTCCTTCCTAATTTGAAACTTTGCCTCCTTTCTAGAAGCTACTGAGTCCCACAGGCCTAAGACCCAGCTCACCGCTCCTGAAGGGACAGCTTTCCCAACGCTATGACAGACACTAACTCTCCAGTCCTCAGCCTGGATGCAATGCCCAAGTCCCCTCCTGCTTTTCCAGTTTGCCCGTCTAATCAGTGCTGTCCCCTAAACAGGCTCTGTGTTTTCCCGCAGCTTTGTTCACACATTCAGCTCAAAAACCAGCTCCTTGCCAGAACCAGCCATGAATTCCCACTTCTCAGCCCTCACTTGAGTCTCCCTTTGCATTTGTTACACCTTTTTCTCAGACTGAACGTGTGTGTGCGCGTGCGAGCGCGTGCGTGCGTGCGTGTGTGTGTGTGTGTGTGTGTGTATGTCTGTGCCTCTCTGGCCTCAACCCGTGCCCTTCCAGATTAGGACCTCCCGGGTGGCACAAACTGGTGTATTTTATCCCTGTAGCCTGCATACTATCTGGCACACTGCTCAGCAAATATTAGCTAAGTCCTCACATTTCTCAGTTTGAAATTTTGCCCTTTTAACACTTTATACTAGGATTTGATAGCTACTCTATTGACATTTGGGGCTGAACAATTCTTTGCTATAGAGGGCTGTTCTGTGTGTGTAAGATTTTCAGCAGCAACCAGATAACCTCTATCCACGAGATGCGAGTACCCCTTATACACCCCAACCCTTAAGAAAGCTAAAAGTATCTCCAAACATTGCCAAATGAGGGAAAGGGGCAAGACCCCAGCCAAGAATCACTGCTCTGTAACAATAGTTCTCAGACTGATCTACACATTAGATTCTGCCTCAAAGTTAGGATCTAAACCTTTGGAAACCCGGACAGGTCACTTAACTTTTTTGAACCTCAGTTTTATCACCTTAAAAATGAATAAAATACTAATTATCACTCAGACTCGTGAAGACTAAATGATCTGTAACATACATCTGAAGGTGTTTACTCACTGAACGCCGTGCAGTTTGTAAAGCAGCTCCTAGAACACAAGGGTAACATCCTGGGGTAGAGCATCCCTGCAGCCCCGTGGCGCCTCCACCAACGCCCGGGAAAGGGCAGCGGTGCAAATCAAACCTCGCTTCCCAGCCTACACTTGAGCCAGCGAGTGGCCACAGGAAATGGCAGCTCCCCAAACAAGTCTCAGCATAACATCGGACCTTACTGGATCTCTAGAAATAACCACATCTGTGCTCAAGATAGTGTTTTTTGTCCACAGGAGACGGGGTCAAAAAGAAACAGGTGAGAATATATGAGAGTATTAGGAAATAAATCACTTATAACAATAGATCATTCACTATAAATATCAATTATAAAAGTACTATTCATAAGAGTTCACATGTGTTAAGAATGCTTCTTTCAGGCATTGTTCTAAGCACTCCACACATATACTCTTATCTCATTTTGTCCTCACAGAAATGTTATACTTTTTTTTTTTGGTAGTATTGGGGATCAAATGCACCACCTCACACTTGCCAGGCAGGCACTTATACCACTGAGCTAAATCCACAACCCACATTTTTATATTTTTAACTTTTTACTTCTCATGCTTTCAAAACTGTTGTAAAAGTAGAGTTCCAGTACATCGTTCATCTTGTTTGTTTTAAATAATCTTACACAACCATAATAAGATTATCAGAACCAGGAACTTGGCTTTGGGGCACTAAGGGTAACTAATTCACAAACACTGGCATTTTGTTAATCATCTAAGTAATGCCCTTTTTCTACTCCAGAGTCCAACCCAGAATCCCACACTAAATAAAACTGCTATGTCCCCTTAGTCTCCTCCAGTCCTGGGATAGTTTCTCAATCTTTCCTCATCTTCCTTGACCTTGACTTTTTAATGACCTCAATTCTTTTTTTTTTTTTTTTTTTTTTTGTCTTTTTGAGACAGGGTCACACTATGGCCTTGAGCTCACTTTGTAGCCCAGGCTGGTCTTGAACTCACAATGGTCTTCCTGCCTCAGGCTCCCGAGTGCTGAGATTATAGGCGTGAACCACCATGCCCAACTAATGATTTTTTAAAAGATTTTTAAAAAGAAAAATACTTCCAAATATTTTGGAGCATGTCCTCCATTTGGGTTTGTCCAATATTTTCTCCTGATTAATTTCAGGTTATGAATTTTGGGCAAGAATACCACAAAGGGATAAGTCTTCTATACAGGAGGGTCAGGATATTGCTAGTTCGGTACTGGTGATGTCCATGGTTATGGTGGTGTCCATGAAGTTACAACTGTAATTTTCTCCTTGTAATTGTTAAGTATCCACAGAGAGATACCTCATTTGTCTGTTTCTCTTTGTTTGTTCATTTGGGGGTTTGGAGGAGTTGTTGTTGTGTTGCTTCTTGAGACAGGGTCTCACTGACCTTGGTTCAGGCTGGCCTTGAACTCACCACATGCCCAGCTACACATTAAGTTTTAGAATTTATTAATGATTCTTGCTTACAACAGTTATTACTGTGGCATTTGTCAAATACTTATGTTTCTATTCCCATCATTCTTTCTACATTTATTAACTGGAATTTTACTATAAAAAGAGGTATTCTTCCTCTATTCATTATTTATTCAATTATCTACATCAATATGGACTCATGTGGGTGTATAAGCTATAATCCATCACTGTCATTATTTAGTATGTTGCTTATATCGTCCCGAAATTGACCACTGGGAGCTCCCTCAGGTTGACTTCTGTGACCTTTTAATATCCTCAACATTTTTTGAGCAGTTTCTTAGTTTCTGACAATACAAGATGTTCTAGCCTCATTTTATGCTTTAGTGCCCCAGTCTTCTCTCCAGAGAACCCCAGTTCCTCAAGAGGAGAATGCTATGTACAGATCACAGGGGCTGAATGCCCTTTACCAGTACTGTAGGTGCCATTGCTTCAAGGCCCCCTAGTGGACAGAGCTAAATAAATGCATACACCTGGACTAAATTAGGGAATTGAGAAGTTAAGCAAATTGTCAACATTCAAAAAGCAAATATGCAGTAGAACAGAAAAGTCAAAATAATATAAGTGGACCAGGAGTCTTAACAAGTGGAAATTGTGTGTGTGTGTGTGTGTGTGTGTGTGTGTGTGTGTGTGTGTGTGTGAAGAAAACCACAAACCTAAATTCCATCATAGATACAGTCTTTGGAAAATAAACTAGACATCCACAGTAATAACCACAATAACAACCAACATGTACTGAATAGCTATCTGGGCACAGGGCACTCACAACTCTGCAAGGTGGCTAAACTATCCTCGTTTTGCAATCAGGGAAATCCAGGTGTGATGGAGCACACCTGTAATCCCAGCACAAGGTAGAAGCCAGATGGTGGTGAGTTTGAGACCAGTCTAGGCTACATAATGAGTTTAGGGCCAGCTTAGAGTACATTACAAGATTCTCTCTCAAAACAAACAAATCAGGAAGCCAAGAACTGAGGACACTAAGTGACTTGGACTATATAATTCGGTGACAGACCCAATAGTTAACCCCAGATCTACCTAGATATAAAGTCCATGTTTATCCCACTGGATCAGTAGTTCCCAAAAGCAATATCAGATGGCAAGTAAACTTGCATGTTTTGCTTTAATAATTATGTTTATTTTCTTACATGTCAGGAAAAAAATCTAAGCATACATCAAGCCTATAATTCACAGATAATGTTATATAGGAAGAGGCTGTTTTGCAAAATAAACTTAGGGGGAAAGTATGAAGTGAGTAACACTAGCACCTGCAGAAGCTGTAGAAATAGTCAAAGGAGACCCACAAATGTGTGAAGTCTGAGAGACAACACTACAGTACCATGAAGCTTCATTTTCATTTCTGCTCATTAAGTGGGGGGTCAGGTAGGCCTACAGAAAGAACGAGAGACTAAGGATCTTGGATTTGGGTTTTATTCCTAGATGTGTCACCATGACCGTGGTAAACTTGGGCCCTTTATTTGCTCTCTCTGTGGCTCAGTTTCCTCATCTGAAAATGAAGAAGATAGTGATTTAATCAATAAATATTGCCTTTTTGATAATACCAATAATCATAAAAACTGTTCTTAGCTTTTGTCCAGGAATTCTATTTTTCAAAAAAAAAATCATTCAAAATTTGGAAGATAGCTACATAACAAAGAACTTTATCAATATCTAAAAATAAGATAATCCAAACATTTAGTAATAGGCAAAGAATAAAATAATGTAGAACATACTTACTTGTTTAGAGTACTAAGCCAGGCATGATGGCCCATGCCTGTAATCTCAGCACTCGGGAGGCTGAGGCAGGAGGATCGTTGTGAGTTCGAGACCAGCCTGGGCTACAAAGTGAGCTCAAACCAGCTTGAACTGCATAGTGAGACCCTATCTCAAATAAAAATAAAAAAAGAGTACTTTGTAGTTGTTATGGCCTGTGTCTAGATGTCCCCCAAAAGCCTCATGCAGCCATAGGTGGAGTTTTTTCAGAAGTGGCTGGATCTAGAGTATGTGACTCTGGAATTGATTCCTGGTACAACGCTAGAGTGGAGGCACTAAGATTAAGGGTATGAGTGCTTCCTGCCCTAAGCAGCCTGGATAAGATATAAGGATAGAAAGGACTGTATCAGCCCTTACTGCTTTGCTACCTTCTTCTTGCCATGAGCTGTTGTTCTCTGCAATTCCTGTCTTCCATCCACCCTGCCTTGGAGACAGCTGATTACAGACTGAAACCTCTACAAACTGTGAGCTAAATAAACCTTTCCTCTCTTTACTTGTGGATGTTGAATAGCTTGTTTCAGCAACAAGAAAAGTAACTACAAAAGCAGTCATTAGAAATACCTGTTATGGCCAGGCATGGAGGCACACACCTATAATCTGGCACTCTGAGAGGTTGAGGCAAAAGGATCACAAGTTCAAACCCATCGTGGGTAACTTATTGACTTACCAAGACCCTGTCTCAAAATTCTAAAAAACTAACAAAGCACTGGGGATATAATTTAGTGCAAAAGTCCTGGGTTTAACCTACAGGACTGCCAAAAAAAAAAAAGTTATTATGAAGATGACATAGAAACACGCTTTATGAAGCAGGGGGGAAAATACAAAAATTTGTTCACACATTGTGATTATCACTATATAAAGAAAAGCATGCTCAGGTGTGCCAAGATGTGCCAAAACACCAACAGTAAGAATAATGAGCTATTTGTTGTAACTTCAAGATTTTCTCTAGAATATTTGTATTGTACTTAGAATGAAAAACCTTCTCAATTAAGGGAGATTGAATACTTTCCAACTTTGCCTTTCACCCTAATAATATTTTATCAGAGTGCTAATATTTCTGGATTTTCCAGAACAAAGTGGAGAGGTCACACAAGAGTAAAATGTTAGAAAAATTTCGACGGCAGGGGCTCCGCTTGTTTAAGTTATCTTAGTAGCAGCTCTCTGAACAGCACACAAGAACACTGGAAAAATGGGACAACACCCTCCATCTGTATGGCAGAAAGGACACAAGTCCGGGAAATCCGATCAGATGATCTCTCCAAGCCTGCTCCAAAAAACTTGTTTGTCTACTTATTGAGCAAACATTTGCCAAATTCCTGAATGGGTACCACACGATTCGTTCTAAGTATTCTGAAGGAGAGAGACCTTGTTCTAATTTGCTAGACCTGTCATGAGAAAATACCAGAGACCTTGTGGCTTCAGTCACAGAAATTGATTTTCTCACAGTTCTGGAGGCTGAAAATCTAAGATGTCAGCAGGTATTCTTTGGCGGGTGAGGGGGGCGCTGTCCATGGTTTGCAAATAGTTGCTGTCTTCGTTTGGGCTGATATTACAAAGTGCCACGGACAGCAGTTTATGAACAACAAAAACGTATTTCTCACAGCTCTGGAGGAGGGATTTCTGCACTCAGAATGTCAGGACTGGGCTTCTGCAAGGGTCCTTTGTCAGCTTCTGAAGGAGAGAGAGAGAGAGCGAGCTGGAGCTCCTTGATTAGGATGCTAATCCCACTAATGCAGGCTCTTTCTTCACCTAATTGCCTCCCTAAGGCCCTTTTCCTAATGCTATCACATTGAGAGTTAAGATTCCAACATGAGAGGCTGGGGATTTAGCTCAGCAACATAAGTGCCTACTTGGCAAGCACGAGGTTGTGAGTTTGATCGCTGGTACAAAAAAAAAAAGATTTCAACAAGGTAGATGCACAAAAGCAAACCTACAGGTCAATGGGACAGAGTAGAGCGTGCAGAAACACAACTGGCACATCTAGCTGTCTGACTACTGACAGAGGAGGTGAAAACACGCACTGGAGGAAAGGAAGGCTCTCTGAGCAAATGGTGCTGGGAAAACGCACCATGCACACGCAGAAGATTGAATACAGAGCTGTATCTCTCACTATGCACTAAACTGAAATCAAGGTGGATCAAAGTTTTAAATCTTCAAACAGAAACTCAATCTGCTAGAATATAAAATAGGTAAAAGTAGGCATAAGAAAGATCTTTCTTAAACAGAAGTTCGATTGCACAAGAAATAACACAAGAATCAACAAGCAGGATTATATTCAATTAAATGGGAAATAAAACAATGAGCAGAGTGAAGAAACAACCTACAGAATGGGGGAAATTTTTTGCCAGTTATTCCCTGGACAGAGCACTAACATATAGAATATTAAAAAAAAAAATTAGACCCTCCCCCAAAGCAGCTGAACATGGTGGCACATACCTATAAAGCCAACACTTAGAAGGCTGAGGCAGGAGGAGCACTGTGAGTTTAAGGACAACCTGAACTACATATCGAGATCCTGTCTCAAAAAATAAATAAATAAAAATAAAAATTAGATTTCCCCAAAATAAAAGACTTAATTTAAAAAATGGGCAACTTAAATGAATAAATACTTATTAAGAGTACAAATAACCAATAAGTACATTAAAAATGTTCAGCAGCCAGGGATTTAGGTCAGTGGCATAAGCACCTGCCTGGCAAGCACAAGGTTATGAGTTCAATCCCCGGTACCAAAAAAAAAAAAAGTTCAACATCTCTGGCCATTTGAGGAATATAAATCAAAGCAATACAAATACTCCATCTTAATCTACAAAGATGGCTTTCACCAAAAAAAATCAAATAGTAATGAATGTTGATTAGGTTTCAGGGGAAAATAAAATTTCTACCTTGTTGATGGGAATGTAAACCAGTGCCACCAATATGGAATTCATAGCATGAAGACTCCTCAAAACTAAAAATAGAGGCCGGGCGTGGTGGCTCAGGCTTGTAATCCCAACACTCAGGAGGCTGAGGCAGGAGGATTATTGTGAGTTCGAGACCAGCCTGGGCTACAAAGTGAGCCTGAACTGCATAGTGAGACCTGTCTCAAAAAGACAAAAAAAAAATTAAAAATAGAAATTCCTTTAGACCCAGCTATGCCCCTTCCAGGGATCTTCCTAAAAAAGTTAAAGACATAATATCACAGAGACACAGGTATATGCATGTCTATAGCAATACAGTTCATAATAGCTAATCTTAGAAGTGACCTATACATCCATCAACAGTTGAGTGGATAAAGAAAATGTGGTATTTATACATCATGGAGTACTACTCTGCCATAACGAAGGATAATTTTGAATCATTTGTAAGAAAACAGATGCACCTTAAAACCATAATGTAAGTGCAATGAGACAGACACATGAGTTTAAATATAAATAAACCCAAAATATAAATAAAGAGTACAATAAAATATAGATAATAGGGACTGGAGATATAGATCTTTTGTGAAAAGAAAGGGTACCAAGAAATGGAGGGAGGAAGGATAGAAGGGGACAGAGCATGAAAAAAAGAATTAAGGTGAATTATGTACATGTACCAACCCTCCATGATGGGCGTAATCATAATACACTGCAAACATGCCCTAACAAATACAAAATTTTTTAAAATACTTCAACATAAGGACTCTAGGAGGACACAAACATTTAGTTCACACACCTCACTGTATCCGCATGCGGTTGTTTCACTGAGTTCAAACATCCTGAGGGACTTTTTCGTGTGTCCAAATCTCATCTTCTTCTAAGGACATCAGTCAGATCTGAGTGGAGTCCACCACGGCAGCCTCGCTTTAACTTAATCACATCATTAAAGGCCCTGTCTTCAAATTCAATCATTCTGAGGTCTGGGAAGTTAGGGTTTTAACACATGAAGTTTTGGGGACACGGCTTAGTCCATAACCAATTTCAAACAATAAAGACAGCTAAAGTAAGAGTTTGAGCTGTATTCAAATGTAATGGCAACCATGCGAAAGGCACAATTGATCATAACAAGAAATATCAGAAACTACCAGACAGTAGAGCTGTCATGTGGGCCCAGCTCTAGTGTGACGACCTCAAATCTGTGCAACACTATACTTGGTTGTCACAAAAATATTTTAGAGTCAGATGCAGTGGTAGGCACTGGCAGTCCCTGCTACTTGGGAGGCTGGAGCAGGAGGGTTGCCAAAATGCAGAAGTTCAATAACAGCCTAAATAATACAGCGAGAGTCAAAAACAGTCTTTTCAGTATCACAGTAAACTGGGCTTGAGTAACGGCCAGAAAAGAATGCATTTGTTCCAGCGGACAAAACATAAATAGCATCCTCCTAGAGCTGAATTGGTATTGTGAATTCAAATCAACTCGGAGGTCAGATGGAAATCTTGACTCACAGACTAATATACTCTTTGCTCCATTTCTTTAAATAATAAGTATTTTGATGTGGGGTTCACAGGAAGGGTTACAGTCTTAGAAAACCTCTGCATTTATTCTTTCTTCCATTTGGAAGCCATTCTTTCTCCACCTCCCTTTGGCTAAGCTTTTTTCTAGGCTAAATCTTAAAACTCAACTCCTTATCCATTCAAAATGCTCCTCTCCTAAAATACCCTAGATCACCAAAGCAAAAAAGCAGGTGAAACAGACCTGGCGAAGCCAGTTAGCACAATACTGCAGACAGACCCTTTCTGCTGGCTCCTTCCTTCCCAGAGCCTGAGAGCGACCTGTTTTCTCTCAACAGGGGTCGCCAGAGGCCACAGGGACCAGCGCCAGGCTCGTAGGAGGTGGCTCCAGGAGGACAGCAGAGAATGTGAGTGCAAAGGTCAGTAACTCAGCATCCCTAACAAATGTGACAGGGCCACGAATTCAGCTGTCTCCCTTAGGGTCCTCTGAAATCCGTGAGGATGCTGAGAGCCGTCCCCAGCAGCCCAGCAAGCCTGCTCTCTTTCTAAGTTTCAGGCAAGAACTAGATTCCCCCAGGGTCTGAAGGATTAACAGCTAAGATCTCAAGCTGCCCCCATCTCGTCCCCCTTGCCCCCCAAAGACCAGTATTGCCTTCCAAAAGGACTTTTACCACCCATTCACTCCATCTTTCCAAAAGCATCCAGGATCCTATTCTCAGCCTTATATTACAGGAAAGACCAAAAGGGAGGCAAGATGTCTTGCCCCAGGTAAAGCAGCCCTAGAAAGATACCAGGTCTCGCTCTTCATTCTTTGGTCTCCTCGATATCCTGATGCTCCTCTAAACCTGCCACCAAATCCTTGCCCATATCAGAAGTCCCAGTGTTGCCAGGCATGGTGGCTCACGCCTGTAATCCCCACACTCAGGAGGCTGAGACAGGGGGATCGTTGAGAGTTCAAGGCCAGCCTGGGCTATAAAGTGAGCTCAAGGCCAGCCTGAGCTGCATAGTGAGACCTTGTCTCAAAAAGACAAAAACAAAAGCAAAAAAGTCTCAGTGTGCACACAGCCAGGTGTCCCCACTGCTCTGCATTCACCCTTTGCACACCCCACTGCAATATGAAAGAGGAACCCAAAGGCACTGCCCCACACCTTCCTTTCAGGCACACTAACCCTTCTGTTACCTAAACAGCAACCTGTGCTTTCAGACTGGTTCCTGAGAGCCCTTAGAAGAAAACTCATGACAGTGCCCACGCTGCCAAAGAAGCAATGTCCCTGTGATCATCTCAAGGTCAACATGAAGAAAAGCAGTAAGTTTCCAGAGAAAAGCCTGCCTTAGCCAGTTGTGGCAGCGCACACCTGTAACCCCAGCACTTGGGAGGCTGAGGCAGGAGGATCCTTGCGCGTTCAAGTTCAAGACCAGCCTGGGCTACCAAGTGAGCTCAAGGCCAGCCTGAACTGTCTGTCTCAAAAAGACAAAAAAAAAAAAAAAAAGCTGATTTGAAGAATCCCTATGGATCAGTGAGAAGGCAAGCAATACAACAGTCAAGTAGGTAAAACACTTGAATAACCACTTCATGGCTGAGAAAATCCAAATAGCTGATAAACATATGAAATGACACTTAACTTTACTATTATTTGGAAAGTGTGAATTAAATCCAAAATGAACTGAGTATGGTAGCATGTGCCTGTAATCCCAGCACTTGGGAGACTGAGGCAGGAGGACTGCTTCAAGTTTGAGGCCAGCTTGAGCTACATAGTGAGGCCCTGCCTCCAAAAAAAAAAAAAAAAAAAAAACCAAAATGAGATTATAACTATGCAATCATCAGATTGACAAAAAAAAATTTTTTTTAATCTGACAATACCAAGCACTGGCAAGGAATCTCTCATGCTACCAATGGGAGTACACATGGTAAACTACATTGCAAAAGTGCTGGCAGTTACTGAGTAAGGCTTATGCCATGTTTATGATATGAGCAAGCAATTCCATTGTTACGTGTATACTCCCAAGGAATGCCTGCTCGCACTAGAAGACGTGTACCACAGCTTCATGGCAGCATTACTCATAACTACTCTAGAAATTGACCGAAAGACACAGAGAAGAGCTGTAGCATAATTTTAGGCACTTGGTTCTTTGAGGATGCTATAACAAAATATCATAGATGGAGTAGTTATAAATAGTAGAAATGTATCTCTCATAGTCCTAAAAAGTTGGAAAGTCCAAGATCAATTTACCGGTAGATTCAGGGCCCTCTTTCTGGTTTACAGATGATGCTACCTGTACTGTCACTTGACAGAAGGGATGACGTGGCTCTGCTCTCCTCTAAGGGTGCTACCCACTGACCCCATGCAGGAGAGCTCTACCTCCACACCTCTGCTTTCATGAGTTTCTGTATATATGTATAGCATTTTGCAATAATAAAGACTCATTCAGAGTGCAGGGCAAAGCAATACAAGTATAATCTCTGTTTGTTTTTTGTTTGTTTGATTTTGTTGGACTTTGGAGACAAGGTCTTATTATGTTGCAGGCTAACCTCAAACTCATTATGTAGACCAGGCTGCCCTTGAACCTTCAATCCTCCTGCCTCAGCCTCCCAGAGTGCTGGAATTACAAGCCTGTGCCACCATGCACTGCTCATTTTGTTTTTAAAAGTAAACTATTTAAATGAATAAAATAAAAGTAAACTATGATGTTTACATCCAAAAATGTTTGGAAGAATATATAGCAGAGTATTAACAGTGGCTTGGTAGAAAATCTTTTACTTCTTATTGAATGTTTTTCATTGTAGTGTTTTCTACTAGACAAATCTTACTATTATCATTTTAAAGCTCTTGTTAAAATTAAAATTCAAACAATGTTTAACACTAGGCTCTCCTTCATTTGTACCCTAGGACACCACAGGCACCAGAAGAAACCAGACAAGCACTCCAGAGCCTGCCAAGAATTTCTCAGACAATGTCAACTGGCAAGCATCGCCCTGCCTCTGTAGGAGCTCTGAACTAAATGTTCTCCTCGGTCAAAAAAGCAGGGAACACTCCTAGAGCACACCTTCCCCTCTGCACTCCCTAAGTCAGTCCTGAGCTCTAAAGGCATTTTTCCCCACATCACATTGAAAACTACCCCTTCTATTGTTCTGTCTTTTCCTGTCCACCCCCCCCCCTTTACCCAGCTTGAAGCTTAATTATCCAATTGCATGAAAGAAACTAGGAAACCCCATCCTCCTAGCTGGTCTCACTTCACCTTAAATACAATCAAGAAAATAACAAACAGAAGTCAATAAATGTTTTTAAATGCAATAGGGTCAGAGTCATTTCTCTTAAATCGAGGCTAACAATTCACAGTCAATCCACATGGTCCACTTTGCCTGGTGTACTCCATATCCATCCTAAAATCTACACGCATCCCTCTCCCGAGATGCTTACTTTTGCTCCACTGCTCAACCCCATTCTTTTTATTTCCAGGACTGGGGGGTAGTTACCAGGGATTCAAATCCAGGGAATGATGAGTTACATCCCCACCTCTTTTTATTTTATTTTGAGACTGAGTTGCCCAAGCTATCTCTCCTCCCTCAGCCTCCTGAGTAGCTAGGATTATAGGCGCATGCCCATTTCCACCTTTTTATTTTCACTCAACAAAGCTTTCTGAGGTAAGAAAGAGGTGGGGCAAAGAAAGCAGGTATAGCACTGAATAGACTTATCTTATGGAAAATAATATAATTAAAAAATCATCACAGTTTCCTAGCATGTAGGCAGCTTTCAATATTTATGATTTCTCTCTCTATCATTACCATCAACGACAACTGTAGTCTATAGGTTTCCAACCTAGTATAGAAGGTATACATGGAAAACCATAGCTTAAGACCACAAAGATGATGTAAAGAATGTCAAAGGTCATTCCAGAGGGCTTTCGGCTATAAAAGTGAGAGAACATCACTTTTTTCTTTTTCTTATTTTTTCTTTTTTTTCTTTTAGCATGAGTGTGACCAGTGACAATATAAGGAGGTTAAATTGGCAACCAGTTGTCATGAGTAAAGAGGGAAAAATTATTACAAGCCTGGAGACTGTCCCTCTCTAACTCTTGCCTCAAACATCAAAAGAAGAAAGAACAAAAGAAAAAAAAAACAGAACCGCTCAGCTCATCTGTAACTGGCTCCTGATGAAACAGAAGACCACATTGAGGGCATTTCCACTGCTTGGTGGGAGGGGTGGGGCCCTATTTATGACACAAGAGGCCAAGCCCCTCCCTTCCTCCCTTCCTCCCTTCCCCTGAGAGAGCACAGGACACTTTGGCTCCTCCTAGTCCCAGCCCCTCCCCCAAAGCAGGAGCCACAGAGGGCATCGCTGGCACACGGGTGGGGGGGACAACAGCAATCAACCCGCCAGCCATCTGCCTTAAAAAGGAAGACCAGGGGTACCAGGATGAAGGACTGGAATCCAAAGAGAGGTGATGTTAGGAGATATCTGTGAAGAGGGAGGTGCAGGGTGCAGGTGGGGGGCTCGAAAGGATGAAGCCTGTGACATCATCGTCTGCCCTGAGGGAAATGGCAACAGTGGAACAAGGTTCTAAGTCAGTGTCCAGTTCAGCCTGGGAACCTGAGCAAGACCAGAAACCTAAAACCCAACTCGAGCCTGGGCCAGAAAAAAAACTCATGGCACAGCCAGAATGGAAACCTCCGCAGGAACCCACTACCCAACAGGAGTTTGTATCCCAGCAAAAACCTCTCACTCAGCAGAAGCCCTTCACTCAATGTGAAGTTGAATCCCAGCAGGAACCCAGAAATCAACAAAACTCTGCCTTGTACCAGAAAAGTCTTGCCCCACAGCAATCACCCTCCACCAAAAGAGTGTACTTTAACCAAGAGGAAGCTGCCTTACTGCAGGGAGTTGGGGCAGAAAACATGTCTACAACTCAACAGGAATCAGAATTGAGACAGGGAGATGTAGCCCAACCAGGACCTGTTCAAAAAACGGAATTAGCACCTACAGCCCAGGGAATATCTGAACCCCAAAATGGACCATCTGCTCAGATTGAGACTACATCCCAAAATAGACCTGAACAGTCAGCCCCTAAGGCCCAGCAAATACCTCCAGTCCAGGGGGCTAAAGCCAAGGAGGAATCTTCGACAAAGTGGGAATTTCTAAGAAAACTGGACAAACTATCCATACAGCAATCAGCCCAAGAGTGGAAGTTGTTTTTTGAATGGATCACAGATTCGGACACAGAAACAAATGTTAGGACATCTTCAGGGAAAGATCCTCCAATTATGAGAAATGAAACAGTGGCCCCAGAAGCAAATCTAACCTCCGAAACGAAACCTGCTTATAAAACAATGCAAGGACATAGTGGAAGGTCACTACATGGAAAGACCAGTGCCCAGGATCACAGATACCATACAGACAAAGGTAAGTCTGAACCTGGAGGAAATAGAGCCTCCCAGAGACAGTCATGCACTCATCCAAGAAATGCTAAGAACTTTTTGCACACCGAGTTAGCTCAGGTTACCCTTCGACAAGCCCGTGAGATAAATATTAACATCTCCAGTTTTTATATAAAAATCAACATTCCCATTTTAAACAAAAAGTAGGATCTCGCACAGAGCCATCCTTTAGAAAGTGTTGGATTTAAGCCTGGATCTTTCTCCCCTACCCAGAGCTCCTTCCCACAAAGGATTCGGTTAACATCAAATAAAAATAGGAAAGAGCTCTGGGCACGGGAGCAAGAAACCAAGAGTGCTGTCCTCCTCCCAGTGTTCATTCATCCATGCACAAAATTGTACTGAGCACCAGCTCTGGGGTGACACTAGCAGCACATTGCTGAGTGTGGACCTTATCCTCCTGAATTTTCACACAGACAAAGGTTGAACATCTGGGGAATTCATGATCTCTGAATTGACCATGTCTGACCTCTGCTCCTGGGAAGACACTTGCTCCCCGACCAGCTGCCTCCATAGCAACTCTCAGTTCAGCCAAGCAGAATGGAGTTGGTGTCTGGGTTTTCAGGAAGGATGACCCTGGGAGAGGAAGAGGAAAAATCAAGGATGGATGGGAGTTGTGTCAGAGGGCAATGGACCCCAGGTTCTGGTTCATCCTGAGACTCTTCTGAAGCAGACACTATGACCCTGGGGTTCAGGCTCCAGCTCCATGGCACGCATGCCCTGATCCTCCTTTTCTAGGTTCAAAACCCTTGCAGTGTAGAGAACAGAATGCAAGTTTATTGGTGAAATTATCATCATTGACAGCCTGAAAGGGGAAAACAATGCAGCCCCAATTCAAAAGCTAAGGGCACCTGTTAGGCCAGTGTGGAAGGCAAGCAAAGCTTACCCAGGGGTCTGACTGCCCTGGAAGGGCTGGGCCAACCTTCAAAGAGCTGAGGTGAACAAGGTTGTTACTGTCTCAGTGCCAGGGCTGGTTGTATGCTTTGGCAGAAAGAAGAGGAAAGGCAGTATGCAGAGAGTTTGAGCTTGCTTTTTGAGCACAGGATGAAGAGCTGTTTCTTTAAAATTCCAGATCCCAGCCTTGAGAGACACCCATGCCACACAGCAGCAGCTAGTGGGGCCGCTCCTCAGGCACTCACAGCATTTGGTTAGGAGCTCCTGGGCAAGCCTCACGCCTCCTGTTTCCCGCCTTTTGCCAGCCACGCCCACTCCCTCTACGTCAGCTCCTCCCACTTGCCATCCCATGGCCTGAAGCTAGTGAGCAGGCACAGGGCATTCCCTTCTGGCCTCTTTCATTCTATTTGGAGGAAGAGGGTAGGGAGAGAGCAAAAAAAAAACCAGGAGAGCTGGGTGTTGGTGGTTCATGCCTGAAATTCCAGCTACTCAGGAGACAGAGACAGGATTAAGAATTCGAGGCCAGCCTAAACTACATAGCTAGACCTTGTCTCATAAAAGAAAAAAAGGCTAGGGAGATACGTTAATGGTAGAGTGTCCGTTTGACGCCCAATACCAACAAAATAAAAGCGAGAAAAAGAAATCTGAGCAATGGAAAAACTAGAATGGGGAAGGGGGGAAGAGGTGAGGTTTCCTCCTCCTCCAAGGTCCCCCGGCACAGCCACGCCTCCAGTGCTAGTCCCGCCCCAACTCCGAGTTGACGGAAGGCCTGGCCCGTCCCTGACCCCCAGCGAGACTCAGTGGCACCCCATCTCCACCTCCTCCCAGTGGTCGAGCTGGGCTGTCTTCTAGGGGATCCCTCCGTGGGAATGTACGTGGGATAGCGAGACCAAACACCGGCAGTGAGAAGAACGGGGCTTCTGGTTGGCATGACTTCCACGGGGCTCCCCCACAAGTCCCGTCTGAACCACGTTTTTCGCCGCCTACGGGGCTGCATTTTTGTTAGCCGAGGGCTCTTTAATGGTGCGAGGGGGCGGAGCCAGGCGTTGGGCACTGGCGGACAGGGGCGGGGCGCGGCGCTGGAGCTGGGCCAGGATTGCTCAGGGGGCGGGACCCAGAGAGGAGCACGCCCGGTATTGGATGATTTGGGGGCCCGGCGGCGGTGTGGAGCAAGGATTGGCCCTCGCGGTCCGGCCTGGCGGCAGGAGTTGGGCCCAGTGCGGGGATTCTCAGGATTGATGGAGTCCACGGGGGGATCAGGGCCCACTGGGGCCCAGGCCTCGAAGAATGAGAAAGAGGAGTTGAAGAGCCGCAGTCGTCGGCGGTGGCGAAAAGCCAAAGCCAAAGGTGAGCTCGCGGGCTGGCCGTCGCCCGGAAAGAACCGTGTACAGCTTGCGGGGCACCCAGCACCGAGTGGAATGACCCACTGCTACGAGAAGGGGGGAGCCCGTGGACTAGCCCATTGCCGTCCTGCGTGGGGGAGCGCGGGCGATCTGTTGTAGCAAAAGGGTCATGGGAGAGCGGAATGTCCCACGGGGGCAGAGAGATTACTGGACGCCCGAGTGCCGTCTTGGGAGGAGAGTGTGGAATATGAGTTCTTTGCTCAAGGTTCGCATTCAGATTCCGTATTCGCTGCGAGACCGAGGGCAGCAGTTGCCCACCGCGTTCTCTACCTGGGAAATGGTTTAAGCGACGATTTTCGGGTCTCTGTTGAGAAGATAATGGGAAACGCTTTAGTTGCTATTACCCAAAGACGATGTTTAGGGATGAGTCAGGGAAAAGTAGGAAGGGGTGCCTGGTAGTAGGGAATGCAGTTCATCTTAATCGTCCAGCACCTAGTCAACCTACCCATTCATTCATAGTCGGTCCACCTGCACAAACCCGGCTCTGCTGGGACCCACCCCTTCCTGAATAAGGGCTCCACGTTAGCTTTGAATTTACATGCCCTCCTTAAAGAGAAGGAAGGACCTTCGCTTAGGTTTCCTAGATCTCAGGAAGTTAGAAAGAGACTGACAGACTAACAGAAATAATGCAAGCCTCACATAGAAGCAGGTGTTAAGTCCTGGTTCAGTAATGAGTCGTTGCCAGTCTCAGTGAGGCTCTATGGGAAATTCCTATGCAGGAAGGAAACTGATGTGCCCTTCCCCCTCGCCTCAAGGTCCTCCGAACATATCTGTCCCCCTGCCAAATCATTCATCAAGGTTAGAATTGAATTTGCCTCCGGAGCAACCCACAGCTGAAACAGGCTGGGAGTTTAGGCTGGAGACCGAGGGCAGCTGCTATCATAGAAGACACTGGGCCTCCCAAGCAGGACAGCATACCCAGAGGCAGCTGGTCCAGAGGGACCAAGGTGAAGAACCTGGGCACTGGAGACCCAGTTCCTTAGGCTAAGAGGCTTAGCATACTGGTCAACAGCCTCCTCCTTTCCCTGCCTCGACTTTCTGAGCTCTAAAATGGTCAAAATAATAGTAGTACTGGACTGCTATGAGGTTCAAATAAGTACAGTGTTTGGCAGCAGCCAGCCCTGAGGGGAAGTGGAAATGATTATTATTGTTAGTCCTCACTAAACAGTAAGCTCCCAAAGACTAGGGCTGTGTTTATCTTGTTTACCCTGTAATGCCACAGCCTGTAATGTCAGACATACAGGCACTCAAATATTTATTGGATTAATAAGTGAAGGAATGTGTGAACTGTAATATAGGGATATTACTACTCACACTTCCTTTAGGGTTATCTGGAGGAGTCAGAAAGAATCTATTTGTGTACAGCTCCCTGTGCCATCCTACACACAGACGCAGACCCACCTACTCACAAAGGCGCATTCCCCCGAGCTATGAAATTTGCCTGTCATTTCCTGAGGCCCTTCCTGGTGCCCAGTTTCAGATAAGTGAATCAAACCCCACCCCCTGCCTCAAGGGCATCCAGGCTGGCTGGGGCAGTCCTTAGTATCAGTTTGATCTTGCTAGTAAGTGAATGAGAATAGTGTCATTATGATCATCATCATCGCATTTGCTACATGATGACGCTGAAGTCCTCGAGTCACCATGCTTTCTGACCTAGCCAACTAAGGCAGAGAGTTGGCCACCTCCAGCCTCCTTGGACCAAGGAGTGAATTGGCAGTTGTTGTGGCTACCAGCCTTGATTCCAGACCCACAAGATTCTGGTCACACAGAGTCATTCAGCAGACATTGACCGAATACCTGGTGATGTCAGGTCTGGTCTCCCAGCAATAAGCAGGAGAGATTCACAGGGGAGATGGGAACATAGAGGTTAATCAAGTAACACTATTATTGTAAAACTGTGACAAATACAACTGAGGAAAAACTCTGAAAAAATGAAAGAGGGAGGCTTCCCAAGGAAGTAACATTGAGCCCAAGGATGAGCAGTCATTCACTGAGGGCAAGGGGGCAGGGAGGACAGAGAGGACAGCATGTGCAAAGACCTTGAGGCTAGAAAGCAGCACATGACAGTGCAGGAGAGCTCAGAGAAGCAGGAGGGTAGTAACAGGAGGCTGGGGCAAGCAGGCTAAGAGAGGAGGGTGTTAACCTGGTTCAGGAGGTCATGTCCAGAATTTGCAGCTTTGAACGATTAGAAATGTGTGGCCCCATTTATGTTTTAGAAAGCCCTGGGGCTGGGGATTTAGCTCAGTGGCATAAGCGCCTGCCTGGCGAGTACAAGGTCATGAGTTTGATCCCTTGTACCAAAAAAAAAAAAAAATAAGAATAATAATAGAAAGCCCCTCTGGATGCTATGCACAGAACAGACTGAAATCAGACACACACACACACACACACACACACACACACACAGCTTTACACTCATTCAGATGAGTATGCATGGACCAGGAGTGGACCAGGAAGGGAACAGTGAAGATGGGAGGATGAGATTGCAGAGGTTTCAAAGGGCAGAGTGGGCAGAACTATATGATGGATAAATGAGATGGAGGTTGGAGGGAGGTAGCCGGGATGACACTCTGGGTTTCTGCTAAAGCAAATGGGGAGAGGTCTGTTTCTGTCACACATACACACAGAGAGAGACCAGAAGATGTCCAAACATCTCTATATATTGACATCTGTGTATACACTTGTCCTCACAAGCTCACAAGCCAAGAAAAATGGAGATACACTCACAGGCTAGGAAACACACATAGGCCATGACACTTACATACAAACACCTTCAACACAAACAGCATGAAAGTGTGCAGACTGAGAAAAAAAATGGCAACACACCCACAAACACAGGCAGGACCTACAGGGCATGACACATGTCTACAAATGCACATGCTTACACCTGAACCCCAAAGACACTCACACACTTAACTACCCCGATAAGCACCCAGCAAAGGCACAGAAAGAAGGAGCAATGGAGAGAGAGAAACAGAGAGACAGAGAAACACACACAGAGACCAGTAGCACTGTCCTGGAGCTGCCCCTTGCGGGCTCTGTGACCCTAGGCAGTCATGTCATCTCTCTGTGCCTCTGTTTTCTCATCTGCCTAAAGAGGATAATGATCCCCACCTTGTGGGTCATGGAAAGGATGACACAAGGTACTTCATGTGATGCACAAAAAGAGAACAGTACTGGCACATGGTTGCTCTTCCAAGTGGACTCTCAGGGAGGGGCTTGCTCACTTGCCCCCACTTGCATCTAACCCCAGCATCTCAGGCCTGCCCACTTCAGAAGACCTTGCCCCCTCCCAGGGTTTAGACCTGGCCCTACATGCTTCCCCCACTGCCCTTCTCACCCCTGCTGCATCCCCAGGAGCCAAAAACCATGCTGGGTCCAGTTATTCAGTAGCTTTTTAGGCCAGAGGGCTGGCGCCCAGTCAGCTGAACAATCTCTTCTAGACCCCGGTCCCTACCTCTGCCCCACTCCTGCCATGTTCACCCATGGCCCCAATGCCCTCTGCCTGGCATTCTTAACAAGTTTCTGGCAACCTCAGCATCCCTTCCTGTTGTTTCCAGCGGGCTGGGCCTTCAGGGAGCTGCCTGAAGCAGGGCACAGGGCAGGGCCTTGCAGTCACTGGTGTCTGAGATACAGCCCCTTCCTCCTCGTTTTGTGCGTGTTGCTGGGTCAGAGGCTTCCTCTTTCCTCATCTTTCATAAAGACCTCTATACCACAGAGGGAAGTGAATGGGACAATTTAGAAAGGGGAAATACCAGTGTCAGGAAATATTTAGCAGGCGTACCCAGCTCTGTACAAGGTCTGAAGAAAACAGAGATGATCCTACCTTCAGAAACCTAGAATCTAGTGAGAAAAACAGCAAAGAACATAAAAGGGAAGTTGTATAGTATGTTAGTTAATGATGAGAGTCACAGAGAAAAATGGCCCAGATCACCATCTCCAGGTAGCTAAGCAAGCTCACCAAATAAAATGCAGAAAGTGCCTCCTTGGGGTGGGGCTATAGTTCAGTGGTAGAGCACTTGCCTAACATGGGTGAGGCCCTGGGTTCCACCCCCAGCACCACCAAAAGAAGAAAAAGAAAAAAATGACACCCATGAGGAACTGCTTATTAAGCATGTCATCTACCCCAAGTGAATGGCCAAGCAGTTTCCATATGCAGAAGCCAGATGCACCTGCAGTTGCCTGACAAGTGGCCTGGGCTACTGTCTCACTGTCTCAGCCACTAATCTTAACTGCCTCCCGCAGCCCCTGTCTGCCCCTCTTTCCATCTGTTCACCAGCACTGGGGACGAACAGTCCTCCCATCTCTCCCTCTTTGGCTACCCCTATGCCTAGTTATGCCATCTTCCTTCTTCAGATACTTTTTGAGCATCAGCTATCCACTAAGCCACATGGTAACCCCTGGGACCACCCCCTACCCTCCTCAGGATGACAGTCTAGGGCAGAGACAAAGAGGACTTAACTACAGTCAACTAAATAATGTAGAGACTTTGGGGCCTTACATTTACCGGCACTCCTTCCAGGGCCCTGTGCCTAATTTTGCCTTATAATTTTGTGTTCTTCTTAAAGAGCCAGACCCCATACTTTATGAGTTTTACAACTCCATAAAACTTTGTTTTGTTCTGGGAGACAAACAGCAAGTAAATCAATGTATGATTACAGAATGTGAGGCTGGGGATTTAGCTCAGTGGTGTAAGTGCCTGCCTGGCAAATGTGAGGTCATGAGTTCGATCCCCAGTACAAAAAAAAAAAAAAAAAGTTTCATTGACTACAGAATGTGTAAGATGCTGAGAAAGAACTAAGCTCCATAGGAGAAACAAATGGGGGTACACATCTTAGATGGGGAGGAACAATTAGGGAGGACCTCAAGCTAGGCCTGAAGGACAAGAATGAGCCAGCCAGGCAAAGAGCTTGTGCTCCAGCTTGGGCGAAGTGTCTCTATTCCTCCATGTCCCTGTCTGCGAGGGGTGGGTGGCTGAGCAGGGAGGGCTGAGAAGGGTAAGTGGCAGATACAGGTTGTCCAGGGTGGGAACACCTTCTAGTAGGTACTATGGCTCAACCTCCTAGCTGAGCTTGGCACTGCCCTTAATTGGCTTTTGTCCTCCATCGAGGGACAAGCAGGGCTGGCCACTTTGTCTCTTTCTCTAACAGCTGGGGACGCCTGTGCCAGGACCAGCCTGGGGGTGGGAATGGAGATCACTGGGCCTTTGGCTCCTAGAAGCCACTCTGAGGAGGGGAGGGCAGCCTGGCTGGGTGAGAGGGGACAGTGTGTTTAGGACTGAGGCTGAGACTCTTGGGTCCTGAGGGAGAAAAAGGCTCGGACCCTGCATTCCTTGGTCTAAACGAGAGGAGCTAAGGCCTTGACTCCTGGGTTCTAGGGCAGAGGAGCCTGGGACAGGACTCCCAGTTGATCTGGGGCTGGCAGGGACTTGGATTTGTGCTCTGTTTACAGCATGTGTTTTCACTGTCCATTTTGGGAGGGAGACAGGGTGGCCACACCCTGGGCAGGCTGGCCCCTCCCCTGATTTATCGCCCCAAGCTGCTACTGGCACTACCCACAGACCAGCAGTCCCAGCAAGGGAGCTCCAGCTCTGAAGAGGCCTGGGAGGGGTGAGTGCATGGCCAGCTGAGGGACAGGAATGACTGTTGCCTGACCCCAGGACCTAGAAGGGAGGGCAGACACCTTCTTCTTGGGGAACAGGAGACAAGGAGCCAGGCAGGGCACCAGGGTTCAGGAAGGAAAAGTCCCACAGGCAGGTGGTGGCTTCCGCGCCAAGGGGGCAAAGGTAGCTTGTTCAGGACCTGAGTGGCAGGCTGCCTCAGTGCCAGGGGGGACAGAGATCTGAGGGGGACTTTGACAGGGAACCTGAAGCCTAGGAATCTGATATGAACCAGGCAGGTTTTGAGAACCAGAGAGCTAGAGGCCTGGCCTCCAGAATCTTGGGCTGGAGACCAGCACCTGCACTCAGCAATCTGGGTTTGAATCAGAGCTTCTACTCTGTGCCCCCATCAGCTCTTTACTGAAGCCCTCTGAGCCTGTTTCCTCTCCTGTAAAGTGTGAATGCTAGCAGTCATAGAAATCTGAGCATAGGCAGTCTGGGTATCCAACAGCCCATGCATCAAATGCACAAATACAAGAAAACTTTAGCACAGGGCCTGGCACAGAGTGAGCCCAATGTCAGTAGTGATGATAAATACTGATTTTCCAGCCAGGGAAGTAGGGCTGGCCATGCAGTCTAAGTGCATCCAGGGGGTCGAGCTGGAGAAGTGATTCTGAGCTTCAAGGACTCCACAGGGGAACAGGAAGGAGCTGGAGTTTGGAGGGGTTTCCACTCTCAGGCTTGGGGACAGGAATGAGTCCTCGGTGAAGGTCAGAATTGGGAACTCCTGGGTTCAGAATGGGGTGGGGCATGGGGAGCAGGGTCCTGGGAGATGGGAGTGGGTGGGAAGGTGCTAAATGCTCCCACATACTGTTGGGGAAGAAGGACCTGTGGACAACCCCTGGGGCCCAAGAAGGAAAGATGGGATGGGGGCCTGGACTCCTGGGTCTAAATAAGGGACCAGCTGGGAGTCCAGACTTCTCAGAGCCAAGGAGAAGGAGGCCTGGACCCCAGGAGAATAAAGGAAGTCAGGTGCCTGAACTCTTAAATCTCTGAAAGGAAGAAGGTGAAGGTAGATTCCTGGGTCATAGGGAAGATACAAATGCTAAGAAATCAGATTTCTGTTTTCTTTTTGGGGGGAAGTGGGTGGAGCTGGGTGTTGAATCCAGAGCTTTCACATTGAGTTATATCCCAGCCTTTTTTTTTTTTTTTTTTTTAAATTTTGAGCAGGGTTATTTGTGGGTCTGTTTGTTTATTTAAAGATAGGGTCTCACCATGTAATGCAGGCTGGACTTGAACTCATGGCAGTCCTCCTATCTCAGCTCCTGAATGCTGGGATTATAGGCCTATGCCACCATGTCTGGCCTTTTTTTTTTTTTTGAAATGGGTCTCACTAAATTACCTAGACTGGGGTTGAATTTGTAATCCTCTTGCCTCAGCTATCCAGAGAACTGGAATTATAAGCATATGCCACTACTCTCAGCTTAGGAAACTAGATTCTTGTGGGCTCAGCAGATTGCCTGGACTCCTAGGTCCAACAGAAAGGGAATGGCCTGAGACAGCAGGTTTCTGAGTCACCAATAGGAGAAAGTAAGGACTTTTGAGACTTGAAGAGGTTGGGGTTGGGGCCTGGATCCCTAGGAAGACTGAGGGCTTGAACTCCCAGCTTCTGAAAAGGCAGAAAGATACTGGGGACTTGGACTTGCGAGTGCTAAAGAAGGAAGATGAAGAGGCCCTAGAGTCCTGGAGATAAGGGGTAACCTTCCAAGTGTGAGGGGGAGGACCTGGAGTCTTGGTCCTCTGGGCCTGGGAGGGTGAGCACCAAGAGTCAAATACAAAGCCTGGATTTGCAGCGAGGGGCATCCCCAGCCAGGGCTAATGGGCCTCCTCACCTGCCCACAGCCTCCCAGTTCATGCATACCATGGACTTGCACACGATGACACAGTCGTTGGTGACCCTGGCGGAAGACAACATGGCCTTCTTCTCCAGCCAGGGCCCCGGGGAGACAGCACGGCGGCTGACAAGCGTTTTTTCAGGTGTGCGAGAGCAGGCACTGGGGCTGGAGCCAGCCCTGGTCCGCCTGCTGGGTGTGGCACACCTCTTTGACCTGGACTCAGAGACACCAGCCAATGGTTACCGCAGCCTTGTACATACGGCCCGCTGCTGCCTGGCACATCTGCTCCATAAATCCCGCTACGTGGCCTCCAACCGCCGCAGCATCTTCTTCCGAGCCGGCCACAACCTGGCAGAACTGGAGGCCTACCTGGCTGCCCTCACCCAGCTCCGTGCTCTGGCCTACTATGCCCAGCACCTGCTGGCCACCAACCAGCCAGGGGGGCTCTTCTTTGAGGGAGATGAGAGCCTCACCGCTGAGTTCCTGCAGGAGTATGTCACGCTGCATAAAGGCTGCTTCTATGGCCGCTGCCTGGGCTTCCAGGTGAGCCCCCTTCTCCAGGTTCCCCTGGGCCCAGGGTAAAGGCACTGGTTGCTCCTAACCTGGTCCTGTAGTATAGCAGAATAACCACAGTGGCCGTCGGTATTATTGGATTCAGGAAACAGAAAGGGGTATTTGGCTGGAGCTCAGAGCTAGCCTGGGAGTCTCAAATTCATAACCTCAGACCACATCTACCATATCCTGAGAAACCCTTAGCTTCCACAGGTTCTTTCACCTGATCCCCACTACTGTCTGTTGTCTTACACTCAGGAGATTCATTCCCTCTTCCATGTTACCCATCCTGCCCTGGAAGTCTCTTGACTTTGAGACTCCTAGGATGATGGTCAGCATTGTTCTCATGAGGGCGCCCCCTTCAGTCAAACCCACTGGGGCTCTGGAGAGTGTCAGGTCACAGCCACCAGACTGGGTCCTCTTTCAAGTGGCTATGGAATCACAGAATTTTCAGGCGGTTCTTGCAGGACCAACAAGCTCATCAGGGGAAGTGAAAAAGACCGGGTGGTACCCACACTTCTTCCTGAACCAGGCATCCTGACCCCGGTTACAGGCCTTCTATCTTCTGCTCATCCCAGAGCACCCTCAGAGAGACAAACCTCACAGAAAGCGAGGCAATCCAAGGCTCTTAGACTTGTTTAAAAAGTGATTTGGGGATTTGGAGAATTGGGGGACAAGGCTCAGAGCAGAGACTCATCTTGCCTGTCTGTGGTCAGTGCCAGCTCATCTACCACCACCGGTTGTACCAAGGAACCCCAGTAGGAAGGTCTGGAGCTGTGTGACTTTCCTGTCCCTTCCACCCTCTCTGGGCCTCTCTCCATCGCAGTGATAGCCAGGCTTGGCAGTCTCTCAGCCTCCCTACCCAATCCTACCACTCAGCCTGGCCTCAGCAACTCAGCCTGGAATTCTAGAAACTTCCCCTCACTCAAGCTGAATGCACAAATACCGTCAGCTCAGCAGAGCCAACCAAGCCCTCCCCGTGTCCTGAGAGTGGAGTCACGAGAAAGAGATCCTGAGCTGCCTAAACCAATATCCCAGCCACAATGGCCAGGCACCCTGTGCTCTCTGGCCTATTGGGCACACAGCCAGGGCCAGAGCCAGCTGACAGCTTCTCTCAGAGCCAGCCTCCCCATCTAAAGTGTCATCCCCTAGGAGGACAGAAGCCTCCCGATCCTGGCTACTTCCCAGCCCTGCCCAGTGTCTAACACGCTGTAGGGCCATGGCCAGTGTTTGCAGAGTGAACAGAGGAACCCTGCCTGCCCCTTCCCTCAACCAGCTTTGCTTCCTCTAAACCTGCAGCCCCATTGTCTTGCTAACTTCCTGTCCATTCTCTGGGATGCCATCTCCCCATTCCTCTGTGGCAGCCGTCTGTCCCCATCTCTAAGCCTCAGACGGTCTCCCACCTGGCTTTTTGGCCCAAGACCCCAGTACCTATTAGGCTGTACCTGGCCACATCCCCACTGCTGTCGTCCTGCCACCCTGGATCTGCCCCCACTGTCTGCCATGCCCTTCTAGGAGATCCCTGCGTCACCCTACTCCCCAGCTCCCAGGCGTCCAGTGGCTATCCTCACATTACAGTGAAAGGCAGGCTCGTTAACCTAATCACTACCTGAGTCCGCTTTTCAGCCCTTCCCTGCCTCTTCCCAGCTTGCTGTCCAGCCCCGCTGACCCTCTGGCCTCATCTCACTGCCTGTGCCCAACATGGCCCACCCCAGAGCTTTGCACCCCCTGTGCCCTCTGCCGTGAGCGCCCCCCCCCAGCCACATGCATCACTCTGCCTGCTCCCCCTGCTGTCTTTGCCTCACATCATGTTGCTCCTTAACACTGTGTTGCATATGTCTCCCTTTCTTTGCTTATCACTTCTCTTCCCTTTAAGAACACTAGGTCCAGCACTCGGGAGGCTGAGGTAGGAGGATCATTGCAAGTTTGAGACCAGTCTGGGAGGCTGAGGTAGGAGGATCATTGCAAGTTTGAGACCAGCCTGGGCTCAAGGCCAGCCTGAACCACATAGTGAGACCCTGTTTCAAAAAGACCAAAAAAAAAAGAATGCCAGATCCACGATGGTGTCTAGGGCTATGCCCAGCATGCACAAGAGCTCAGAAATGCTCTTGTGAATGAATGCACCTTCCCCACACATCTCTGCCCCTGCACTGCTGCTCTCCCCTGGACAGGGTCCAGGTGGGCAGGTGACTGTAACATCTCTCCACAGTTCACGCCTGCCATCCGACCGTTCCTGCAGACCATCTCCATCGGGCTGGTGTCCTTCGGGGAGCACTACAAACGCAATGAGTCAGGCCTCAGTGAGTGCTGGCCAGGCCCGGCCCACAGCCTCCCTGTCCCTCTTCCTCAGCCCTGCATGGCAGCCTGACCCACTGGGACTCCCTGACACCCTTCCCCAACCCCCAGGTGTGACCGCCAGCTCACTCTTCACCAGTGGCCGCTTTGCCATCGACCCAGAGCTTCGTGGGGCCGAATTTGAGCGGATCATACAGAACCTGGACGTGCACTTCTGGAAAGCCTTCTGGAATATCACAGAGATCGAGGTGTTGTCTGTAAGCACAGGGCCAGGCGAGGGTCCTGAACTCACAGATGGGATACCACACTGAGGTCCAGAGACTTGTCCAGAGCCACAGCAGGTCACTGCTGGGCCCTAGGCTCAGGGATAGTGCATGAGAGGAAAGACTGAGGGTGGCAAGGGAAGTGGGGGGCACCCCCACGGGCAGCCTCTCCTCATCACCCCTTCTCTCCCTCCTACCAGTCTCTGGCCAACATGGCCTCAGTCACTGTGAGGATCAGCCGCCTACTCAGCCTGCCGCCTGAGGCCTTTGAGATGCCTCTGACCTCCGACCCCAAGCTCACAGTCACCATCTCACCTCCCTTGGCCCACACAGGCCCTGGGCCTGTCCTCATTAGGCTCATCTCCTACGAACTCCGTGAAGGACAGGTAAGACCCCCGACCTCAGCCAGATACCAATGCACAGCTGAGGAACAGAGGCAGCCCCAGCCCAGCATGTGTGTCACTGTCCTCCTGCTGTGTGTCACTGTCCCTGTGCCTGCCTTCCTCCTGGTGCTCACCCCCCCCACACACACACACACACACACACACACCAACAGAGCACAACCTCTTGGAGGGATGAGGCCTGGGCAGGCCCAGCCTAGCCTTTACCTGCCTCCTCCTCCCTCACCCCCAGGACAGTGAGGCACTCAACAGTCTGGTGAAATCCGAGGGCCCATGGAGCCTGGAGCTGCTGTCCCGGCCCCAGCAGGCACCCCGCTCTCAG
The DNA here is from genome assembly GCA_004027455.1 of Hydrochoerus hydrochaeris. Taxonomy (NCBI): domain Eukaryota; kingdom Metazoa; phylum Chordata; class Mammalia; order Rodentia; family Hydrochaeridae; genus Hydrochoerus; species Hydrochoerus hydrochaeris. Next base: position 15,883 of record PVLA01007272.1, on the reverse strand, counting down.
TCCCTGGTAGTGCACATCCATGGTGGTGGTTTTGTGGCCCAGACCTCCAAATCCCACGAGCCCTACCTCAAGAGCTGGGCCCAGGAGCTGGGGGTCCCTATCATCTCCATCGACTACTCCCTGGCCCCCGAGGCGCCCTTCCCCCGAGCGCTAGAGGAATGCTTCTTCGCCTACTGCTGGGCCGTCAAGAACTGCGCCCTCCTCGGTGAGCCCCAGCTGCAACCTGCTTCAACCCCCAGCTCTGTCTTGCAGGGGCAGTGAACCCTCTAGCTTCTAAGCCTCAGCCTGAAAGCCTCTGCCTGCCCCCATCCCCCTGCTGCCTGGGTATCTCTGCCACCTGCCTGCCCCGCTCTTGCCCATCCTCTACCTCAGCCACTTTTATCTCTGCCTCCTCCTCTTCCTCCTCTTCCTCCTCCTCCTCCTCCACCACCCCCCTAGCTGTCCTGCTGCTGTCGCTTCTTGCCTCCCCGCGCTGCCCCAGTCCCTGAGCTGCCAGCCTCCTAGCTCAGTGCCGCCTATTCTGCAGTTCCTCAGATCTCCCCCTCACCCCTTTAGAATACCAAAATTTTAGAACGCTGAGGTATGGAGCCGAGGATAGTCCTCTGTTCTATCAGCATAAACCCCAACCTTCAGCTTCCCAGCCTCTGACACCCCTCCATCGGAAATGGGCCCTGAGCTCCCTTTTTCTGCCACCTGCCCTTGCTGCTGCTTCCAGCCTCCTGATTTCCTGAACTTCCAGATCCCAGGGCCACTCCTTGTCCAAGTGTTCTCAATCCTTTCTTAGATCCTGACCCCTTGCTAGACCACTGTCTAACCAAACAGGCCCAAATCCCTGCCTCGGTTTGCCAGTCTCTAAACGGCAGGCTGCCAGACCTTGGGGAAGCCTACACCTGCCTCTAGGAGCCCAGTTCTAGCCCAGAGCTTGAGCTCCTCCCTGTCCTCCTTCCCCAGGTCCCTGACCCTGCCAGGCTGTGACCAAGCCCTTGCCTTCCCTTCTAACTAGGTTCGACAGGGGAGCGGATATGCCTTGCTGGGGACAGTGCAGGTGGGAATCTCTGCTTCACGGTATCCCTTCGAGCGGCAGCCTATGGGGTACGGGTCCCTGATGGCATCATGGCAGCCTACCCAGCTACAATGCTGCAGTCTGCCGCCTCACCCTCCCGCCTTCTGAGCCTCATGGACCCACTGCTGCCCCTCAGCGTGCTCTCCAAGTGTGTCAACGCCTATTCAGGTGAGACCCACACACTCCAAGCAGAACTGGTGTGCTTGGTTGCTTGTTTCCTTCAGGGACGGGCTAGGGCACAGTTTCAGGCCTGAGGAAGGAAGAACAGGGCTTCTTCCTTTTGAATAAATCAGATATTCTTGGACCCCTGGGGACACAGATGCTTGAAGTTCTGGGATTTTCTCCACCTAGAAAGAGGAGAGCAAGTCAGCCCCCCACTACATTCTGCAGGTGCAGAAACAGAGGACAACCACTCCGGCTCGGATGAGAAGGCACTGGGCATGATGGGGATAGTGCGGCGGGACACATCCCTGCTGCTCAGAGATATCCGCCTGGGTGCCTCCTCCTGGCTCAACTCCTTCCTGGAGCTGAGCGGGCACAAGTCCCAGAAGAAACCAGTGTCACTTGCAGGTAAGTGACAGCCTCCCCTAACACACCCAGCCTGGCTGTCAGGAAGGATGTCCAGATGCCACAAAAGTCCCAGGGGAGGAAAGGGTCTGAGCCTCTGGGCAAAGTAAAGCAGAGACTACTTTCCCCTTTGCCCCCAGATCCACCCCTGGTTCTGCTACAAAGCCTTGATTTTCTACATTTTATATCCTGGGAATTCCAGGACTTCAAATCCCCTGGGTCATCTCAGAATTCCAGGAATTGTTTTGTAAACAGCCTCAGGCAGCCCACACCCTGGGAAATGACTCAGAAGATATGCCATGTGTCCTGATTTTCAATCCCGAAATCTCTACCCAAGTCCCTTAGGTAAGAGTGTAGCCCTCCTCAATTCTTTCTACAGACTGACAGGGATACATAGGACTCAGATCCCCAGCAGCTGCCCTGCAAGCCAGGATGAGGGGAGATCAAGAGATTGTGCGAACCCTGAAAGTGGAGCTTCCCAGTCTGAAGTGGGTGCAGGACCCTCAGGGAGCCAAAAGTCATTTCCATCCAGAGATCTGCTTACATTTGAAAGATTTTAAGGCACAGCCAATTCAATTTATTTTCTACCTCTAGCAAATCCACAGTATTTTCTAAATAACAGGAGTTATACATTCAAAAGTTGATCCAAACCGGGCTTGGTGGTGCAGGCCTCTAATTCCAGCACTCGGGAGGCTGAGGCAGGAGAATCATTGCAAGTTCGAAACCAGCCTGGGCTACAAAGTGAGCTTGAGACCATCCTAAACTGCATAGCCAGACTCAAAAAGACAAAAAAAAAAAAAGTAGATCCAGCCATGGTGGTACACACTTATAGGCCCAACACTCAGGAGACTGAGGCAGGAGGATTGCTGTGAGTTTGAGGCCAGCCTGGGCTACATAGGGAGTTCAAGACCAGACTGGACTACATGGTGAGACCTGGTCTTACAAAAACCAAAATGAAAAAGAAAAAAAAAAGATCCAGTTCCAGTTATTCGAAAAATTATTCCAATTGAATGGGTTTGAGTTTTTAATTTTAGGGCCTTCAGACAGATGCAAATATATACACTCAGAGTTAAAAGAAAACTGAATTTGAGGCAGTGGGCCATTGAGCACTGAAGTGTCCTCATAGGATAGAGGTGACCAGGGCACCCCTATAGGCACATACTCCAGTCCAGATCCCCACTCCATGGTTACTCGCTAGTCACTGGGTGACACGGGCAAGTCACAGTGTCTGTGAGCTTTGGTTTGTTCCTTTGTGCAATGGGCACAACACGAATGCCTGCCTGTTGGGTCTCTGTGAAGACCCCGTGTACTCACTGCGTCAGATGCCTAGCCACACAGCAGGTACTCTTGGAAGATGTAAGTCTTGGCGCACTATGTCAACAATTTCAATAACCCTCTGGATCACAGCACTTAATGCAGTTTGTCTCACATCCTCTTACATTTTGGCCTCATGGGTTAATAAAGATAAGTGTAAGCCAGGCATGGTGGCGCACACTTGTGGTCCCAGCACTTGGGAGGCTGAGGCAGGAGGACTGCCATGAGTTCAAGGCCAACCTGGGCTACATAGTGAGTTCAAGGTCATTCTGAACTACATAGCGACACCCTATCCCAAAAATAAATAAATAAATAAATAAATAAACAAGTGTAAAAACTGCAATGGAGAGTCCATGCCCTAGGGGTAAGCAGAAAAACAAAGTTAATAGAGCTGAAGTCAAGACAGACACCCTGGGTGAGCTGGAAGCTTACTTTTAGCATTACTTGGGTACTTTGTCTGCTTAGTCCTTCAAAGAAAGATAAAACTGAAAAACATGCAAGGAGCTTTTGGGAACAGATCCATGTGCCCACAGGAATGGAACTCCCCCAGGAAACTAATATGCCCTGGAGACTCTTATTAGCTCCCTGTAAACAGAACCTTTTCTCAAGCCTTATGGGTCCACACGCTATTCTGGGCACTTTGATGCATTCACACCCTTTATATCAAACGGCCATAAAGAGCTTGGTGTGGCCTTCCTGCAGGGGCTGGAGGCAGCTGGAACAAAGGCAAGCCGGGTAATAAAACCTTACTACTGATACATTATGATCTCCCACAGGGTGGTAGTACTGTACCTAATCCCACATACCTCATCCTACTGAGGTTTTACATCCTGACCATTCTATGAGTGAGGCTATTTCTGTCACTTTTGTACAAAAGAAGAAACAGAGGTTCCCAGAAGTGTACAGACTTGCCTTTCCCAGTGGCACACACACCTTATGCTAGGAGATAGTTCCACTTCCAAGATCACCATGGGACTGACACCCTGCAGAACTGGCAGCCTGGGACACTGGAACTGCTTGCTTATTCACACCCCAAGGCAGTCTAGGGAAATATGCTGGACCCCCACAAGCCAAGGTCCTCCCCCTGACCTACCTTCCCTGCCACCTACACGCCCAGCTAACAGACCCAGTCTGCTTTGCGGCCCCATCTTGACCCTGACCCTGACCCTGACCCTGACCCTCCCACCAGAGCCAATACGCCGAAGCGTGTCGGAGGCTGCCCTGGCCCAGCCGGAGAGCCCACTCGGCGCAGACTCCCTCAAGGGACTGAAAGACTTGGGCCTGAAGGGCCGCTCCGAGTCGTCAGACACCTCCAAGCTGTCTGAGATATCACAGTCCCTGGAGGCACTTGGCCCCTCCAAACCCTCTGAAGTCAACTTGTTTCTGCGGCCTAACGATGCCCTGGAAGAGGCAGAGGCCGACGAAGGGCTGAGCACCAAGGACAGAAGCCCTGGCAGCCCAGCCACCTTCCCGGAAGGTTTCCACCCGCGGCGCTCCAGCCAGGGTCCCACCCACATGCCCCTCTACTCGTCGCCCATCGTCAAGAACCCCTTCATGTCACCTTTGCTGGCACCCGACTACATGCTCAAGACCCTGCCGCCTGTGCACATCGTGGTGAGTGTGGAACACGGAACGGCGCGGTGGGACCCCAGGGGCGGTGGCGCAGGAGCTGGAAGGAGGCGGAGTCCGAGACAAGGGCCTTGAGGATGGGGGAAAGGGGGCTGGGGTGGGGAGGCGGGGCAAAGGGCAGGGAGCTTAGTTAACGGCATTCTCTCCCCCTTTTTTCACCTCCACCTCTTCCTCCATCCCTCCCAATCCCCGCACCCCCACCATGTCCGCCCCGCAGGCGTGTGCGCTGGACCCCATGCTGGATGACTCAGTCATGTTCGCCCGGCGACTGCGCGCGCTGGGCCGGCCGGTGACGCTGCGCGTGGTGGAGGACCTGCCGCACGGCTTCCTGAGCCTGGCTGCGCTGTGCCGGGAGACGCGACAGGCCGCCCAGCTGTGCGTGGAGCGCATCCGCCTCATCCTCACTCCGCCCGCCGCGCCAGCGCACCCCTGAGGCCGGCCGGGGCCGGGGCCAGGCCGCCCGAGGAGATGGGGGTCCTGGGGGGTGACACTAAAAACCTCTTATTCCCATCTGCGCCTGCCTTGGTGGTAAAAGTGATCTGGGACAGCCCCTCCGTCCTACCCGGCGGCGGGCTGTGCCTTAAGTCTGGGGGCCGCGAGGGGGTGGGTCAGGGGCCTAGCCCCGAGACCCGGCCCGGGGAGGAGGGCGTGCACATGCTGGGCACCGGACCTGCACTGCACTACTGCCTGCTGCTGCTGCTGCTGCTGCTGCTACGACCGACCCTTGCAAGTCGGTTTTTTTTTGTTGTTGTTAATAAAAGTATTTAATTAGTTTGGCCTCTCTCAGGTAGTGGGGTGTGTGAAAAAGCCCAGCAGGGGACAGCGTCGTGGGTCTCAGCTGCTAGTTAGGAAACCTGAGGTCTGTGGGCCTGGACCCGGGAGAGTGGCTTCCCACTCACAGAGACCCACTCCTCCTCAGACTCAGTCCAGGTTGGCAGCAGAGTTCCAGCTCTTCCTCTCAGTCCCTCCTCTCAGCACGACCACTCCCTGTTCCAATGGAAGGCTCCTCCCCTCTACAAAACCCACCTTGGCCCACCAAAGCAGAAAAAGGCTCCAAAATTCCCCCCAGAACTGGAGCAGAGTTAGCAGAAAACCAGAAACAAAATACTAGAAGTACAAAGTCTGCTGGGGCCGTAACAGTCCTTCAGCCAACTTGATAGGCCTTACCCCTTGTGGGCCCTGCATATTTAGAGTGAAAATGATTTGTATCCAGGGCCTGACCTCAAGGGACTTATGATTCTGGATCCAGAGGTTTCCTGTAGTAGTCCAGGAGGGCTTCACAGTGGAGGTAGTTAGAGCTTGACCTTAAAGAATGAGTACAAATTTGCTAGGCAGAGAAAATACGTCAGGCTGTGAAGAGCTAGTAGTAGGCAGTCACCAAGGCCTCCACCTGGCCAGGTCAGGTACACAAAAGGCAGTGGCCTGAGGGACCTGATGAGTCTGGCAGATGGTGGAGAGTCTGGAGTGCAATTTGAACTGTAACTGGAAGCTGTGGGGAGCCCTAGAAATGCTTTGAGCAAGAACAGGCCAGGGTCAGTGGTGGACACTGAAAGAGCCTGCTGGGGCACTAGAGGATGGGTAGAAAAGGACAAGAGTGCACAATGGAAGCAAAGGAGGGGGCCTGGCACAAGACCAGGCAAGGCCTGAGCCCAAACAATGGTAACTGGGGGAGGGCGTAGAGCGGGGGGCTCTCAGGGCCATACCTGAGGCCAGATGAACAGGACAAGATTACGGACAAGCAGGAGACAGATGGCACAGGGGTCTGCCCAGGGGAAGTAGTGGCCAGTGAGACAGTTTCTTCACTGGGAGGGATTCAGGTATGTGTAAATGTATAGAAGCAAATTCTCAGAATCACTTTTGACACAGATAAAAGGTCTCTGTGAGACACTCCTAGAGACACCCAGGGAGCAGCAGAGTGGTGGAGTAGGCACTCGCTTTTGCCTACAGCCAAGACACTGCAACCTTTCTAAGAAGAATGAGCAGCTGGGGATTTAGCTCAGCAGCATAAGTGACTGCCTGGCAAGCATGCAGTCATGACTTCAATCCCTGGTACCAAAAAAACCAAATCAAACAAACAAAAGAAGAATGAGCAGGTGGGACTAGAGGTCCATGGCCCCCAATAGTGAAGTATACAGTGGGAAGGGAGTACTGGAGGGTGTCGGGGAGCAGATGGAGGAGAAAGATGCCACCTAAGACAAGGAAGAAGGAAGTTTCAGGAAAGAGGAAGTTGTCTGTGACAAAGGAGGACTGAAATGCTGTTATTCTTTAGTCTTAGCAATGAGCAGGTGACCTCAGAGACCTTATCTAGAACCCTTGCAGGGGCCTGGGAGGAAACAGCCAGATGTGGTGGGTAGGAGAAAGAGTAAAAAATAGACATATTGCCGAGTGTGGTGGTGCACGCTTGGAATCCCAGCACTTGGGAGGCTAGGCAGGAGGATCACTGAACATTCAAGGCCAGCCTGGGCTACATCGTGAATTCAAGGCCAGCGCAAACTGCATAGAGAGACTGTCTCAAAAACAAAAGAATTTTTTGTTTTGGAACCAGTGGGTATCAAAGTCTTTAGCAGTAAAAAGGATAACAGATCATTCATGGTGGTCTGATGGAAGGTGTATGCATGTTTCAGAATGATGGAACATGTTTTTTGTTTTGTTTTGTTTTTGGCTCCGGGGATCGAACTCTTCAACCTCACACTTGCCAGGCAGGCGCTTATGCCACTGAGCTAAATCCCTAGCCCCATTGTTTTGTTTTTGATGGAACATGTTTTACTGCTGCCAGGAAGGAAAAGATGAAAGCACAAGAAAGCAGTTTTCTGGAGGGATGGGAAGGAAGCAGGGGGTCCTCACTTAAGAGGCCCTCATCCAGCCAACTAGTAACTTGTTTATTTGAGTTTTTGCTTTTTTGGGGGGGCAGTGTCTTAATTTTTGTTTGGTTTGGTTTGATTTCAGGTTTGGCTTGAGTTTTTGGTTTCTTTCACTATTGTTTGAGACAAGATCTCACTATATAGTTCCAGATGGGCTTTAAACTCTCTATGTAGCCCCTAGCTGGCCTAATATTCACAGTGATTATCCTGCCTCAGCCTCCTAAGTGCTGCACCATAACCCAGCTTCCAACAAGTAAGTTCTGAGTCAAGGCCTGTGATGGGAAGGAGGGTTAGCCCAGAATTTCCCTAAGGGTCCAGATCTACATACAGACCACCACCACCACTACCTCTTCTCTGTCAAAACAGTCATCACCTCCAGCCTGTTCCTCTTCCTGGCCCCCATCTCAGGGGTGGTACCCTGAGATGTGTAGTAACTCTGGATCTCCTCCCCAAAACCCCTCATCCCATTGGCCATTGACTCCACCTCCTTAATCGGCCTTCAGCCTCTACACTGATCCAAGTTCCATCCCCTCTTGCCTGGGCCTCTGTCAGAGCCACCTCCTGGGCTACTGTCTCCCATTCCTCTTGTTCTGTCCCAGCCCTGACTTGGTCCACCCCTGCTTTAAAGTTTCTGTGGCTCCCCAATCCTTCATCGACCCCACCCAAGGAAAGAGACCGAGCTCCTCTGCTGGGCTTCTGCCCATATCCACCTCCTTATCCTCTTTCAGCCTTAGTCTCCCTCCTGGTAAAGCAGATGTGACTGGCCTTCCCCTTGGGTACCTACACACAGTAATGCTCCTGCATGCCTCTCCGGCCTTTGCTCACACCGAAACACCCTCCCCACGCCTGCCTCTCCCTCTCTGCCTAGCACCTCCTGCTCCTCCAAGATCCAGTTCCAATGGCCCCTCCTCTGGAGATCCTTTCCTGACCACACCAAACCTCAAAATAGGCTCTTCTGTTCTCTCCCGCCCCTTCCCTCCCAAGCCCATCCGTGTGCCCTCCTGACAAACCCAGGCTCCTGGAGGGCACGGCCCAAGTCTGACTCATCTTGATCCCCACCATAGCACCCGGCCTGATGAACCAGAACCTTGGGAAATGTTGGCTTAAGTAATGGGTGATGAGTGAGTGGCTATAAGAAGGAATCAGTGAGTGAGGGCATTAATGAGAGCAGCAAGGGCTGAACGGAGGGATGAGCAGGGCGTGTAGGGGCAGACGAAAATCAGGTTTAGGGCAGGAGGAAGGGATGGACGAATATCTGAGATCATGCATCTCGTCTCCAGTCGAGCAAATTGGGTTCGCTCTGGCTGAGAAGCCCCCTCTGCTTCTTAACTGAACTATGTCCTGAATCTCACTATTGGTCATTCTGGAAAGAGCTTACCCAGACGGACCCGCAGAACTCGTTCCCTCGCTAGCCGGCTGAGACCTCTTGCGAGCTAACCTGGCAGCCAACTTGCAGGTTCCCCGCCTATTGGCAGATTGGCAGGGACTGGCATCTTCAAAAACCAATCGCTGACCACTTTGGGCTACAGGTCCCGCCCAATACGGAAAGGGCCCTGAATGGCCTCGAGGGGGAGAGTCAAGTGTCTATTGGCTGGATGGTGGTGACTGATATGGTGGATAGCTTATCACAGCTGGATTCCGGATGAGTGGCTCAGGAGTCAGACCCGCCCCTAAAGAGGTTGAGGGTCCTGGGGCTGAAAGGCGTGGTCGAGCGCAAAGTGGGGAAGAGTGGGGTTTCTATTGGCACATATATAAGATGTTTGCTGGTCTGAACCTTGGGTCCTGAGGGAGGATGAGACTAGAAAGCCCAGATTCCTCGATCCTAAAAGAGCAGAGTTCTTAGGCCCCGGGGAGGTGGGAGGCAGAAAGGACTTGGGCTGGGAATCCTAAGTGTTGATGTCTTGGAACTGGGACTCTTGGATCCCAAGAGTCGTCGGTCTGCCCACAGATGACAGGGTTTTACGAGGCTATTTATGGAATTGGAGCCAGGCCTTGCCCCTAGGCAAGTATTCTGAATCCCGAGGTGGGGCATGAAATGGAGGTGGAGAAGGCAGAGAAGTTATGGCCCTGGATATGCCCATGTCAACCAGGAAAACCAGGGGCAAGGTGCTGTCTGCAAAAGGATGCTGGAAGGGGAGGAGACTTGAGACTCAGAGAGACCAAGAAAAACATAGATACCATCAGAAAGATAAAAATAATAAAACAACAATAATAATAGAGCTCCCCTGTACTGAATTTACTGTGGCCTGGTTTCTGTACTAAGCATTTTACATAATTATTTCATGTCTTCCTCATCACAGTTCTAAGAGAACAGATTATTATTATTATCCCCCCTTTATAACAGAAAATTGAGATCCACCGCAAGAGAATCAGATACAGAATTTTTTGTTGTTTTTTTTTTTAAAGATAGACATGGGATTACACCATGGATAATCCCAGCACTCTGGGAAGCTGAAGCAGGAGGATCACAAATTCGAGCCTGGGCAATTTAGCAAGAACTTTCTCACAATGAAATATTTTTTTTAAAGGGCTGAAGATGTAGCTTGGTGCACAGGCCCTGAATCCAATCCCCAGCACTGCCTGAGGATGGATACCAAACACAAAATAAGACAAATGACAAAGAGATAAAGACAGGTACAGAGCGAAGATGTGGTAGACAATGAATAAAAGGAGAAGGTCTGAAAGCTGAGACTCCTGGGGAAATGGGTACTAGAGATGTGAACCCTTGATTCCTGGGCAGAGGAAGGACTAAGGGTAGAGATTCCAAGAATACTTCTCCACAAAATCCATGATACCAAGTTTGTCCACCCGTTCTTGCTGTGGGTGTTAGGCCTAGCTGGGGTCAAAACTAGTGATTAGGAAGAGGCAGGCATGTCATTATCCCATTAGGAAATAATGAGAAGATGAATCATGGGGTCCCCCCAGCCTGGGAGGGCTTTTCCCTCATGGTCTCTGTCCTTTATCTGGACAGATCAGACCTCAGGGAGAACTGAAGGTGATTGGGGTCCTCCCTCTTGTTCCCCATCTCTGTATCTCCTCCAACTGTCACCGTGGCTTGTTAACCCTGGGGCAGCCATCACTTCCTGATAGGTCTTTGTTTCTCTGGATCTTTCTTCTTTATACAAGACCTTGAACTGATGCCTCCTAGAAACTCTGACCCCTTGCAGGGGCTCTGCAAATGCCTATGGAATGAAAGGCAAATATCCACATCTCTCTGGGCAGCTCTTCCTCTGTCCCTACCCCAACCAGTGCATCTGTGTCACCATCACAATTCTCAGCTTCTCCCTGGCCTCAGTCTCTTTCCATCTTCCCTTGTGCTTCTCTTGAGCCACTGGGCCCAGCATCCCCTAAAGGCAGAAACTGAGGCTTGTTTTGGAAAGAGTCAGCCTTTCAGGGTCACCTGTGGGGACAAGGAAGAGAGTGTCTAGGAGAGGGATTTACAGGACTCCAAATATAGCCACACTCCCAGCATCTCAAAGAGATGCAATGTCAGACCAAACATGTTCTCAGAATGTGTTAGGCGTGAGCTTACACTTGTACCCACAAAATCAGACACACACAGAGGACACATATAATCACTTCTGAACACAAATACAAACATTGGCACAGAATTGCCTGCACTGAAAAAAAATATCCCATTCCACACTGTGTGACTCTGTGCCCAGCCACTGATAGGCCACTGGCCAGTCCCTGCTAGAATTGTAAGCAAAGACTTGGTTTTGTTCACTTGTGTCTTCAGCAACCAACAGAACATAATTATGACCATCATCATCACAGACACAAAATGCTTCCTATATGCCAGGCTCAATTAATTCTAAGCTCATCACATGCATTAAAATAATTAATCCTCTCAAAAACTTTATTTGCAAAATAAACAATTTTGCAGATGGGAAAATTGAGGTACAGAGAAGTTTGGTGAACTCTCAGAGCCAGTTAAGGGACAGTCAAAGCTGGGCATGGTGACACATCTGTAATCCCAACACTTGGAAGGCTGACAGAAGAACCATGAGTTCATGGGATATATAGTAAGACCCTGTCTCGAAAAACATGCAGCTGGGATTTCAACCCAGGTTTCCTGGCTCTAGAGTCCATCACATAAGGCTACTCCTCAATAGATAATTCCTGTCCTAGTTAGAATGGTGCTTCTAATCTTATCACTCTGGGAGGCTGAGACAGGAGGATCGGCAAGTTTTACCCCAGCCCAGACAATTTAGGAATTTGGTGGGAACCTGTCTCAAAAAAAAAATTTTTTTTAATTAAAAATTTAAAGGACCGGGAATATAGCTTTGTATGCAGGTCTTAGATTCAATCTCTAGTACTCCCCACCAAAAAAAACAAACAAACAACAAAGAAACACCACCTTAGTTTAGTCAGAATTACAGAGCCATAATAAATGAGAACATTCCCAAATATAAGAGCACAGTGTGTACAATCACAGGCGTGTAATATGACACAAAGACAGAAGACACTCCTAGGATGTCACACCGCAGACCACAGAAACTATGAAAAGAAGTATCGTGCTAGGTATAGTGGCACATCCTGTAATCCCAGCACTTTGAGGCAAAAAGATTCCAAGTTCAAGCCCATCCTGGGCAATTTAGTGATTTAGCAAGACTGTCTCAAAAAAAGAGTGGGGGAGGTTCCCAGGATGGAGCACGGTGTGAAGGCCCTGAGTTCAATCCCTGGTACTGAGCGGGGAGAAAGAGGAAAGGAAAGAAAAGAATGATGCACTGTGACAATCCTCACACTCACACAACTGACACAAGCTACAACACACCCAAACCAGACAGGGACGCACCCAAGGCCTCCCTGAATCCCTCCAGTTCTCCCGGGCTGGCCCTCCAGGAAACAGCTGGTTCAGGATGAGAAGGGAGCCCCCTACCTGTCAGCTCAGCCGGACCGGTTCCACCAGAGCCACGGATGGCACAACCTGTTTTGTGAAACCCATGTTGGGCAACTAGGTTCACACTTGGATTCCTAGGTTCCGGTGCTGGCAGCCTGGACTATTGTGTGTTGGAGAATGATGGTGGATAGTGTTTTCCCAGCACTGTGTTAGGGAAATGAAGAAGAGCACCCAGCCCTGGACTCTCCAGTTTAGAGGAGGAAGGACTAGGGACCTGGACTCGGCAGAATTCCAGGCTTGGCAAAGAAAAATAAAAGTCCAGCTGGGTGCAATGGTTCAAGCCTGTAATCCAAGCTGCTCTGGAGGCTGAGGCAGGAGGATTGCAAGTTCAAGACCAGCCTGGGCAACTTAGCAAGACTCTGTTTTTAAAAAAAAAATTTTTTTTTTTGTTGTTGTTTTTTTAAGCCACGGACTAGGGATTTAGCTCAGTGGCACACAGCACCTGCCTGGCAAGTGCAAGGTCCTGAGTTCGAGTCCCAGTACCAAAAACAAGTGAAGCTTAACATTTTTTAAGCCAAGGAAATATCTCAGTGGTAGAGCACTTGCCTACCATGAGCAAGGCCCAACACCTAAAAGTTAAAAAAAAAAAAAAAAGCAAGTCTAGGTCAAGTCTAGTTCAATTTGAATGTCAGATTCAGAGCTGGGGATTTAGCTCAGTGGCGTAAGCACCTGTCTGACAAGAGAGAGGTTGTGAATTTAATTCCCAGTACCCCCCTGTAAAAAAAATGAATTTCAGATTCAACTTAAATTTGAGATAAACAATTTTTATGATATGGAACAGACTAACAAAAAAGGTATCTGAAACTCCTATTGACCTAGGCATCCTATATTTACTGAATAACCCCCTAACAGGAGGACACAGGCCAGTTGCCTACTCGGTGGGCCTCGGTGCCCCAGCAGGCCACCTCACAGCTTCCCCAGCCTGACTTCCTCATTTACATGAGTTGTATCTAACTGGGGCCCCCAGACTATATCAGAAGAACCTTGAGAAAGACTCAGATTGTCACCTTGGGAACCCTGGGGTCTCCGGAAATGACTGACCTTGAAGAGTCCCTGGAACAGGCCTGGTGAGATGAGAAGAGAGCCTGGGACAGCAGACAGAGACCTCAGGATAAGGGCACAGAGACCCAGAGCTGAGGGGAAGGCAGACGAAGAGGTGGGAGCTAGAGATCCACAGATTTGGCAGCAGATTTGCAGAGATGAGGGGAAAAGCAGATTCAGAGTTAGAGACGAAGATACAGAGATGGAAAAATAGGGACACAAGAACGGAGTGAGGTGATGCCCTCAGCACACGCAGGCTCCCAGACCAAGTACAGTCAACCATGAGCACTGCTCGCTAGGCTAGGGACAGGACAGCCATCCATCCCGCTGGGGTCTGGAGAGCTGAACCTTGGGTCCTGGTGTTATGGGTATGGAGGAAAGCTGTGCTCACAGGCCTGCAGGTGATCCACCTGCCATCGCCCCATTTCCCTACAGTATGGGATGATGACAGCACCTTCTCTACAGCTCACACCCTAACTTTCTGGTGCCTCCTACATTTTTGGGGTAACACCCTTACTGGGAACCCCACCCAGCTCTAACACCGCTTCCCTCCTTGAGTCACATCTAACCCTGTCAAGCCTGTTGAGGGGAGACTTCAACAACTGAGGAACCCGGCCTTCACCTCTGGAGCCCAGCATTTTGGAACCCAGGACCCCTACCTACCCAGGAATATGCAGGGAAGTTTAAGGAGATGGGACCTATGCATCCAGGCCCAATGCCTTCCTGCTTCAAACTGAGGGGTCTAGACCCCAGCTCCCTCCCCCCTCAGCACCCACCCCCAACCCAGGGCCCATGCCCAGCACTCCTCTCTCACTCCCAGGGGTCTTAGTGCAAGCCTCCTCCTTCCTCAGAACCAGAGGTCCAGGGGTCCCCGTACCCCAGTCTTCTGCTCTATTAGGACTTAGGGTATAACTAGGGCCACATCCATGTACTTTAATTCCATTTCAGCCCACAGCCTCCTCACCTTCCCATTTGGAGGTGAAGTGAGTTATGATTATTGACTTTGGTCCAGGCAAGAATCGCTTCCTAAAACACAGTGCCTGGCTTCATCTCTTGGCCCTGCATGGAAGGAGAATCTCCCTTTTCTGAGGAAGTGACAGTGCAGTAAGCCCCTTTCTCCCCAGGAAGTGGCAAGGTCATGAAGCACAAAGAAGGGGAGCCCTCCCCTCTGCACACTGCACACCACTTGGCCTTTCCCTGTCCTCCACTCTGCCCCCTCCCCCAACCATCTCTGTGCCTCTCCTTCCCAAACCATAATTTTCCTTTTTGCTATTTCTTTTGAGTCTTTATCCCTCTCTGCCTCAGCATCTTTCTCCATCTTTCTGTCTTCCTGTGTCTCTCCAACTGTCTGAGTCTTCTCTCTCTCTCCTTCCCATCTCACCACTTCCCTGATCCCTTTGGTCTCTCCATCCCCCATTCCCTCTCCAGGTCTCTGTCTGTCTCTCTGGGTCTCTGCAGGATGACCCATCTGCCCCCACCACACACACACACACACACACACACACACACACACACACACACAATTTCCCAGGTCCTAGGAGGAGATGCAGTAGGGGAAGTGGTTGGGGGTGGGGAATGGAGACACAGGGCTGGAAATCCCAGTGGTGGGGGAGGGTCAGCCAGACCGGCTTGGCTCCCTGAGCATCTCTGTCAGAGCCCCACCCAGGACTGTGTGGCATTGCCCGTATAAAAGTTCCCAGCCTGGGACTGAGAACTTAGTGCCTGTATCACCTGCATCTCTGTCTCCATCACTGCATCTTCAGCCTGAAGGTAGGAGTAGCCCTTCCCTCCTGCAGCCCTCTGCTCCCTGATGCTGGGCACCTCTCCTCTGTTCTGCGGCCATCCCACCCTGATCACATCTCCTTTCATGTATTTCTGTGATGTCTGTCTTCCTGGATGTCTGTCTTTCTTGATGCCCCGTGAGTCTGCCTTCTCAATCTGCATGGCACTAAGTTGGGTCTGGACACTCTGGGGTTCAGCATCCCCTCTTCCAACTGCCTTGGCCTGGGCCATCAGAGTTGGGCTTCTCTCTTCACCCCATGGAGCCCATGGTTGCCTCTGTGAAATGGACTTGCAGAGGAGTCAAAGGGACTGGAACACGTGGGCATTGCTGGCAGCATCTCTATGGGCACCTGGCCTAGATCTTTTCGCCTTTCAGCTCTGCCGCTTGCCTCTCTGCCTCTGTTTGATTGTCTCTTAGTTTCTCTGTGCAGCTCTACCTCTGGAATGAGGCAGGTCCTCTGGGGTCTGTCGGGCAGCTGTAAAGAGATGGGCGAGTTTCTCGCCCCCCACTTACCCATCCCTGATTCCATGTCTCTCCTAGCCAGCAGGCTGACTTGGCCTCTTTCTCCCCAGCTCCCTCCCCACTGAGAGCCCAGACCCCAGTGCCCCAGTCCCTTGCCCTCCCCTCCCCAGTATCCAGCATCCCTTGGACAGATCTCACTGCCGCTGCCGCAGCCACCTCTGCATCCATCCACACCGCCGCCTCCTCAGGGTCAGCAAAAT
>PVLA01007271.1:0-108295 GCA_004027455.1 Hydrochoerus hydrochaeris | reverse complement strand
AGGATAGTCTCTTCAATAAATGGTTTTGGAAAAATTGGCTCTCTACATGCCAAAAACTGAAACTAGATCCAAGCCTATCACCATGCACAAAACTAAAGTCTAAATGCATCAAAGACCTCAATATTAAAACAGAAACACTAAATCTACTGGAAGACAAGGTAGGTAGAAGTCTTGGAGACATAGGGGTAGGCAGAGAATTCATGAAAAAAAAAATGCAAACTGCAAGGAAATACTTCAAAGACTCAACAAATGAGACCTCATATTATTGAAAAGTTGCTGCACTTCAAAGGAAATCACCAACAGAGTGAAAAGAAAACCAACAGAGTAGGAAAGAATTTTAGCCAGCAACCCTTCAGACAAAGGACTTGTGTCCAGAACATATAAAGAATTGAAAAACATCAGGCCCCCCAAATTCAAAGACCCTCTCCATAAATGGGCATCTGAGATGAACACACAGTTCTCAGAGAAAGATATACAAATGGCAAATAAATACATGAAGAAATGTTAACCATCACTGGGCATTCGAGAAATGAAAATTAAAACAACTTTGAGATTCCACCTCACTCTGGAAAGAATAGCTGCCATCAAGAAATCAACTGATAACAAATGTTGGCGAGGCTGCGGGGAAAAAGGAACACTGCTCTGCTGTTGGTGGGAATGTAGACTGTGCAACCATTATGGAAATCCATATGGAGAATTCTCAGAAGACTAGGATTGGAAGCCCCATTCAATCCAGCTATTCCCCTCCTTGGTATTTTCCCAGAAGAACTGAAAAGTTCATATCACAGTGATTTATGTGCACCCATGTTCATAGCTGCACCATTTGTGATAGCTAAATCCTGGAAACAACCAAGATGCCCATCAACTGCAGAGTGGATGAAAAAGATATGGCATTTTTATACAATGGAATATTATTCAGCTATAAAAAAGGATGATCTTGAGGCCTTCATAGGCAAATGGAGACAACTTGAGACTATCCTCATTAGTGAAATAAATAAGAATCATACTTATAAATATCATATTGTGTCTCTAGTGTAAAAAGTAAATAAGAACTACAAGAGTAATAAAACCAAAATGTGTAATTGCTATTGTAAAAAAGAGAGGAAAAGAAAGTGCTCTAAAGGATATAACTGCATGTATGTTTGAGTGTGTAAAACATATGACCATATGGCAGAATCTTTGTGGGATCTTTGAGCAGAACTGTTTGTAGTCTGACTGTTTGAATGTTTACTATGTATCCTTTAACTTTGTAACTTGAATAACTACATCCAGGATGGCAGTATGTAATTTATAAACTAGTGATTTTTTAGTGGGTTTTTTTTTCATTTTCCTTTTTTTTCTTTTTCTTTCTTTCTTTTAGAATTCTGTATTGTTGCTTACCCTTTTTTCTGTTTTGCTTTTTTTTCTTCTCTTTCAATAAAATTTTAAAACTGTATAATTGCTATTGTAAAAAAAGAGGAAATAGGAAGCGCTATAAAAGATACAGCTTCATGTATGTTTAGGTGTGTGGGATTGATAGCCATATTTCTAGGTTCTTGTTGGATTGTTGAACAGATCTGTTTGGATGCTCACTGCTTGAGTGTCCACTTTGTGTGCTTTAATTTTGTAACTTGAAAGAATATTTCTAAAAGAACAATATGTAATTTGTCAACTAGTGATTTCTTATTGATTATCTTCTTTTCTTTAAATTCTGTAATATTTCTATCCTTTTTCTGTTTTTTTCTCTTTAAATAAAAAAGACGACACAGATGGAAAAATGGAGGAACACAAAAAAAGAGAGAAATGTCTGATGAAGAATATGTTTTAAAAACCTAAAATACATGAAACAGATTCAAAGATATTACCATTAAAAGCTGTCAAAATTGCCTGAAAGAAACTAGAGATAGATTAACAAAACTTGAAGATAGTTTTGCAATATGTGATCATGAAAGAAAAGATCTCTTAAAAATAACAAGAAAACAGGCAGTAACAATACAAAGGCTAGAAGACAAGAGACTCTATAACTTAAAAACAAAAAATATGAGGGAAGAAGCAGGAGGGAACACAAAGGAAATATAAAGGCTATTCACAGGAATAATTAAGGAAAACTTCCCAAACATAGGAAAAGGAAATGATATTCAGATGTATGAGGCATACAGAACTCCAGCCACCTACAACCAAAACAGAGCTACACCCAGACATATAATAATCAAGATACCAGAAATTCATCATAAGAACAGAATATTAAAAGCCATCAGAGAAAAGAAACAGATTACCTATAAAGGAAAGCCCATAAAGATCACGGCTGACTTCTTGACACAGACCATCAGATCAAGAAGAGCTTGGAGCAAAGTATTCTAAGCCCTAAAAGAAAATAACCTCCAACCCAGATTGATGTACCCTGCAAAACTGTCTCTCAAAATTAATGGATAAACAAGATGCTTCCATGACAAAGAGGAACTGGGGGAATTTGTGACCACCAATCCAACCCTACAGAGAATACTGAAAGACATTCTAGAGAGAGAGAAAACAAATACCAGAATTTCAGGACAATGGCAGAGAGGCCTCAATGAACAGGACAGACAGTGGAATGGAGAAAAGTAGACAACCAATGGCAGAAAAATAGCATAGCACAAATGAGGCAGAGAAAGTTGGATATAATCTCTAACATAGATGGCCTTCATACCCTATCAAAAAGAAACACAGGCAGAGTATATCAGGAGATACGATCCATTGAGATGCTCTGTATAGATAATATAATTAACCTGGAAGAGGGTTTATGCACTGAAAGTCAAATATGAGAAAACAATGCTCTACGTGACAGGGAACCAGAGAGAAATAGGGCCAACTTGTCCAGCACTTGCAGATAGGTTGGAAAGACATGATACTTTTGTGCAATAGAGAACTACTCAGCTATAACAAAGGAAAACCTTGAGGCTTTTGTAGGTAAAGGAATACAACTTGAGACCAAGTCCAGCAGTGAGAAGGTTTGGAACCACTAAGGTAAATAGCAGGTTGCCCCCCACCCCAATCTAAAAACTGAGGCAGTTGGTGGGACCCAAAATATGCAGTGCACCCTGTGAGAGTGAAAGGGGAAGAATAGTATAAAACAGGAAGGCAGAGGACATTGTTAATATTGGTATCATGATTTAAAAGCCACATTATTCTAACCGCTCTGTTTAGATGGATTATATTCTTTTCCAGTTTGTGTATTTGTACTAGATTTGAGGGCACTGTCAGTTATCCTGAAAATAGCAGTATATAATATGGTAATCATTCTTAATTTCCTATTAACTTAATCTGAAGCCCTGTATAGCTTACACTGTTTTACCATGACTGATCTTAATTGAATCTGGGTTGTTAGATTGCTGTTTTGTATAGACAGATTTTATTCAAAGCTGTTATAATTGATAGTATCAAGTCTGAGAGTATAGGCAACTACACTGTTTTACCATTACTGATCTTAATTGAATTTGGTTTGTTAAATTGCTGTTTTGTATTGACAGATTTTATTCAAAACTGTTATGATTGATAGTATCAAGTCTGAGAGTATAGGCAACCACACTGAAGATGACAAGATTCACTAGGATACCCTAGTGAATTACCTGCCTTTGAAGTTTTACATTGTCTATAATGTTTTGTTTTTACTAATATTGTTATGTACTACTATATTCAATTATACTGCTATATCCAAATATGCCTGATGATACAGGCAATTCTATTGAAGATAATAAGAGACAACACAGTAACCATTGTAGATCACCTTGTACTGTGGTTTTCGATGACTTTTTGGTTTCATGTCTTTTATAGTAATTTGTTTTGTTTGGTCTTGCTATGTTTTGTTTTTCCCTCTAATACAGAAAGGATAGAAATACATTAGAGACTCATGCATGTGTAGCTGTTTACAGTCTCACTGTTTGAATATCTACTTTGTGTGCTTTAATTTTGTAACTTGAGCAACTATTTCTAAGAGGACAATATGTAATTTGCCAACTAGTGATTTCTTCCTGTTTATCTTTTTTTAAATTCTGTATCATTTATACCCTTTTTCTGTTTTTTTTCTCTTTAAATAAAAAAAAAAAAATAAAGAAATAACTACAACTTCAAGAACACCAACAGAATAAACCATGAAACAAGGTAAACTATTAAACAAAAGGGAATGTTAAAGAACCAACAGCAGAAAGATAACATGACAAAAATAAACTAATACATATCAGTTATAACCATTAATGGCCTCAATTCACCAATTAAAGAAACAGCCTAGCAGAATGGATCAAGAAACAACATCCAACCATATGCTGTATACATCAAACCCATCTAACCCAAAAGGAAGTTGACTGAAAGTCAAAGGATAGAAAATAATACTTCATGAAATAGGAACTTCCAAAAAGTCAGGGGTAGCTGTTATTTGCAGATAATGTGAACTTCAAACCAAGAATGATTAAAAGAGATAAAGAAGGTCACTACATATTAGTTAGGGAAAAACTTCAAGAAGAGATAGCAATCCTAAATTTATATGCACCAAATATGGGAGCACTCATCTATATAAAACAAATATTAATACAAATGGAAACTCAGATAAGCAATAGCACAATTGTAATGGGAGACTTGAACACTCCATTGACACAGAGAGACAGATCAACTATACATAAAATCAGCAAAGAAATAACAGAACTGAATCAAATTTGTGAACCAATGGACTTAGTAGACATGTACAGAGTGTTCCATCCAACAACACCAGAATATACATTCTTCTCAGCTTCACATGGGACATTCTCTAAATTAGACCATATATTAGCCCATAGGACATGCTTAAATAATTGCAAAAGAATCAAAACAATCCCATGCATATTACTTGATCATAATATCATGCAACTAGGAACTAATCAAAAAAGAAATTGCAAAAACTCCATAAACATATGGAAATTAAATAATATACTCCTGAATAATCAATGGGTCACAGAGGAAATTAAAGAAGAAACTGAACAGTATCTACAAGCAAATGAAAGTACAAATACAATTTACTGGAACCTATGGGATGCAATGATAGCAGTCCTCAAAGGGAAACTTATTGAACTGAATTTCCACATCAGGAAAACAGAATAAACACAAGTAAACAACCTCATACTAGAAACAAACATCTAGAAAAAGAAGAGCAAGTCAAGCCCAAATCCTAAAGAAGGGAGTAAACTATAAAGATCAGAGTAGAAATTAATGTAATAGTGACTAAGAAAACAATACAAAGAATTAATGAATCAAAGAGTTGGTTCTTTGAAAGAATAAATAAAATTATAAGCCCCTAGCCAACCTTATTTTAAAAAAGGAAAGAAAAACTCAAATTCATTCAGTAAGAAATGAAAAGGGCAAAATCACTACAGAAAACACAGAAGATCATCAATATCTACTTCAAAAATCTTTACTCTCATAGGTTGGATAACAAAAAAAATGGACAGATTCCTAGAAGCATATGAATTACAAAAGCTGGATTAAGAAGATGTAAAAACTGCTAAATAACCCAATTTCAATTAATGAAATTGAAAACGTAATTAGAACCTTACAAACAAAGAAAAGCTCCAGTCCTGATGGATTCACTGTGGAATTCTACAAGAAATTCGAGGAAGACATAATGCCAACACTCCTCAAACTCTTCAATGAAATTGAAAGGGAAGCAATTCTCCCTAACTCATTCCAAGAAGCAAGTATTACCCTAAATACCAAACCAGAGAAAGACCCTACCAAAAAAGAGAACTACAGGCCAATCTCCCTTATGAACAACAAAGCAAAAATTTTCAATAAAATACTGGCAAACAGAATGCAACAAGTCATCAAGAAGATCATATACCATGATCAAGTGGGATTCATCCCAGGAATGTAGGGATGATTCAACATACACAAATCAATAAATGTAATAAATCAATAGAGCCAAAGATAAAAATCACATGATCATTTCAATAGATGCAGAAAAAGCTTTTGATAAAGTCCAACACTCATTCATAATAAGATCCCAATGGAAAATCAGAATAGATGGTCTTTACCTCAATCTGATAAAAGCCATCCATGACAAACCACAGCCAGCATCATATTAAATGGTCCAAAATGGAAAGGCTTCACTCTAAAATCAGGAACAAGATAAGGATGTCCATTATCACCACTCCTTTTCAATATAGTGCTGGAAACATTAGCCAGAGCAATTAGACAACAAAGAAAAATAAAAGGAATGAGGATAGGAAAGGAAGAAGTTAAACTATCATTATTTGAAGTTAACGTGATACTCTATATAGAAGACCCCCAAAATTCCACTGAAAGACTTCTAGATGTAATAACCAAATTCAGTAATGTAGCTGGATATAAAGTCAACTCTCAAAAATCAATAGCATTCCTGTACACAAACAAACTCACTGAGAGAGAAATAAGAGAAGCCACATCCTTCACAATAGCAGCCAAAAAAATGAAATACTTAGGAATCAATCTAACACAGGAAGTAAAAGATCTGTTCAGTGAAAATTACAACACTTTTAAAAAGAAATTTAAGAGGATCTCATAAAATGGAAAGCCATTCTTTGTTCATAGTTAGGAATAGCAAACATCGTGAAAATGGCCAGTCTCCCAAAATTTTTATACAGATTTAATGCAATTCCAATCGCAATATCATTAGCATACCTTACAGATCTAGAGAAATCATTACCAAAATTCACCTAGAACCAGAGAGACCTAGAATAGCAAAGGCAATTCTGGACAACAAAGGCAAGGCAGGAGGCATCACAATCCCTGACTTGAAGTTATACTATAAATCTACTAAAGATACTAAAATCGGCATGGTACTGGACTAAAAACAGAGTTGAAGATCAACAGAACAGTTTAGAAGATACAACCAAAACTACAAATATGCTCAGTCATCTTATCTCTGACAAAGGGACCAAACATGTTTACTGAAAGAAACAGCATCTTTAACAAGCGGCGCTGGAAAAACTGGCTTTCCATATGCTGAAAACTAAAACTAGACACATGCCTATCACCGTGTACTAAACTAAAGTCAAAATGGACCAAAGATCTAAGTATTAAAACAGAAACACTAAATCTTCTGGAAGACAAACTAGGTGGAAATCATGAAGACATAGGGGTAGGCAGAGAATTCATGAATAAAAATTGAACTGCATAGGAAATACTTTCCAGAATCAACAAGTGAGATCTCATCTTATTAAAAAGATTTTGCATGTCAAAAGAAAGCTCTGACAGAGTGGAAAGAAAACCCATTAACTAAGAAAAAAATCTTAGTCAACTATTCTTCAGATAAAGGACTTCTACCTAGAACGTATGAAGAATTTACAACAATCAGACTCCTGAAATTCAAAGATCCAATCCAAAAATGGGCATCTGAGAGTAATGTACACTTCTCAGTTGAAGAAATACAAATGGCAAATAAGTACAGGAAAAAATGTTCAGCATCATTGGTCATTAAAGAAATGCAAAATAAAACCACACTGAGACTCCATCTCACTCCAAAAAAAGGCCCAGGATCAAGAAAACCACAATGAATTCATTGTGTGTGAAAGATATGGGAAACTATTTGGGAGAGAACAGGAGACACTGATACAGAATCTTTAATAAATATTGTAAAAGGGTAACAAATGCTGGAGAGGCTGTAGGGGAAAAGGATCACTTCTGCACTGTTGGTGGGAGTGTAGACTGGTGCAGCCACTGTAGAGGTCAGTGTGGAGGTTCTTCAAGAAGCTGAGATTGGAAGTCCCAATCAAATGACTTACCACTTCTGGGTATACTCACAGAAGAACCAAAAACATCATGCCACAGTGATATAAGTGCATCCATGTTTATAGCAGCACAATTTGCAATAGCCAAATCTTGGAAACAACCCAAATGCCCAATACCCATCAACTGAGAAATGGATAAAATGATGTGGTATTTTTATACAATGGAGTACTTACTACTCAGCTATGAAGAAAGACCACACTGAGGCTTTTATATGTAAGTGGATGTGAATTGAGACCATACTCATAAGTGAAATAAATCAAACTCACTTGTGTGAATACTATATTGTCTCCCTAGTGTAAGAAACTGAGAGTAAATAAGATATGGAATCTTCAATAAATATTGTGAAAGGGTAAGAAACTGCTCAAAGAGGGGGAAATAGCTCAGATAAGGAAAAGGAGAAAAGAAGGAAGGGAAAAGAAAAAAAGATATAAATTTGTATATATACACTTAAGATAGCTAAGATGATTGTACTACCAATTCTATTAGTTCTTGGAACAAAACAGCATTCATAGGATTAGATCAATTTTGCATGTTTATATCTGGTAATCTGAGTATCTCTTTTGAGATAACTATGCAAAATAACAACTTTAGTTATGTTCCTTACCACCTTTTTTTGAAAGCCTATATTGTTATTGAGTTCTTCATTATTGTTATTTTTGTCTCTTTTGTTTCTTGTTTCTTGTATTTTGTTTTGGTTTTTTCCCTCTAATACAGGAAGGATAGATGTGCATATATAGGCTTATACATGCCTAGAACGTCTTCTAAAGAATTTACAAGAATTGATTTTATTATGTGTGAAGGTGTGAACAGCTAGTTTTAAAAAAACGACATTATGGTAGCCATTGCTGATTTTCTGTCATCTTGTTTTGAAGTCTAATAATGCTTTTTGTTCTTTGTTTTGATTGGTTTTAGTCTATTTTCTATTATTCGATTTCAATATGCGTGAAGGTATGGACAGCTATTTTGAAAAGAACAAGAGACATGGTAGCCATTGCTGATTTTCCTATTGTCTGGTTTTGAAGACCTGTAATGCTTTCATTCTTTTGTTTTGATTAGCTCTATGCCATTTTGTTTTGTTTGAATTCATCGTGTATGAAGATATGGACAACTATTTGGGGGAGAACAGAAGGCATTGTGGTAACCACTGTTGCTTTCTTGTTGTCTTGTTTTTGAACTCCTTGTGTTGCTTGTGTTGTTTTGTTCTGATCTGCTTTGCTCTGTTTTGTTTTGTTTTGTTTCTCTTTAAAAATAAATAAATAAATGCATGTACAGGTGAATGGATAGATAGATCAATATGTAATTTATATTTCAAGTCTTTTGGAAAACTTATATTACTTATAAATATTATTTCTTTCTCTTTTTTTGAGATAAGGTTTCACTATGCAATTCAAACTGGCCTTGAACTCTCTTTGTAGCCCAGGCTGGTCTCAAACTTGCAGCAATCCTCCTGCCTCAGCTTCCTGAGTGCTGGGATTTACAGATGTGTGCCACCTTGTGAATTTTTAAGAATATTTAATGTTTTATAGAGAGATCAGTACTGTTTCAGAAGAGCCTGCCCTCTTCTTTGGAATCATTTTGCAACAGATTAGATTCAAACACTGGATTGTAAGTAACTGGGTCTGTGAGTGTTCTGAAAGATTAGCAAAAATTTCCAAGAAATTTTAACTTAATAAACAAGTGATGTCTTGCAATATGAATAGTATGTCACAGTGAACATCACATGATCACAAGTGGTTCTTTCTCTCTCTCTCTCTCTCTGTTTTGAATTACAAGCAGAATGAATTATTCTCACAAACCAAGGTTTTACTGTCTATCTTTGTATCTACCTATTCTTTTGGTAGAAATCAAATTAACAGATACTTTTTAGTTGTATCTAAAATTTTAAATTTTTAAGTATTTAGACTGACAACCTAGAGTTTATCTGCCAGACAATCTTTCTTACATATGATTTTATTTTTAATAGAGTTTGCCTTTGCTCAGTTAAACATCAGTTGATTCCTAATTTCAAACTGGAAATACACTATATTTTATAGGTAAATTAAATATATCCATTTAAACCTTTGAAGATATCATGAATAGAAGTTACTATATTACATTATGGAAGAGAGAATTTATAAATATAGTGAAAAAGAAAAGGTACTTAGAAAATGTGTATTTGCTTAAAAATTTGCATAAAGAGACTTTGTGATATGTAGACATATAAGAAAAGTAAGAACATTTAATATAGAGATTTAAAATGGATTCTTTGTTTCATTTGCTAATATTTCATATTTATAAAGGCAAAGCCACCACACAAATTAATGACAGTAATTAGCAGATTGGGTTTCTCACCACAGGCAAATGTCTGTCTTTTAGTGTTATAAATGAGCATTTAAGGGTGGAAACAGCAGGTGGCATATTCTCTAAGAACAAAATGATTATTTAACATAATTTTATAAAGAATGAGAATATCCATATTAATTCCCATTTAAATATACATTATGTAAATAAATTCTTACTATTCCATTTTATTTAAATTTTATTTAATATTAATTTAACTAGCCTGTGAGAAGCACTTGTAAAAGTTTTTGTTTGATAATTTTTGTTTTTACTATTCTGTTGAGAGTTATGAATCTCTTGCCAGTGAGCTGGGGTGGAAGAGTCTCTTCTTAATTTGCCATAGTTAGGATTGGTTTGTACCCTAACATTCATGTGTTAAGGTGTGGGCCTTCAGTTTGGCCATGTAGAGGTAGCATGTAACCTTTAAGAGATGGGCCCACTGGGGAAGTCCTTAGGGTAACTGGAATATCCCCTGAGAAGAGACTGAGGGCCCCCAGCCTCTCTGGCTTCCAGAGTCATCACAAGGCCTCTTGGTCTCACACACACTCCCACATGATGTGATGCAACCCATACCCTAGACAATGTTAGTGCCATGACTTTGAACTTTTAAAAAAGTGAGCTAAATAAACCTCTTTTCTTCT
Organism: Hydrochoerus hydrochaeris; assembly: GCA_004027455.1. Classification (NCBI taxonomy): domain Eukaryota; kingdom Metazoa; phylum Chordata; class Mammalia; order Rodentia; family Hydrochaeridae; genus Hydrochoerus; species Hydrochoerus hydrochaeris. Next base: position 97,586 of record PVLA01007271.1, on the reverse strand, counting down.
TTAATTAAATTAACAGCTTCATTGAGATAAAATTTTCACAGTGTACAATGTACAAACTAAAGTGGGTGATTCAGTAGGAATTCATGTATTGACAGAGTTGTACAACCACAAACACAGTCATTGTTGTCCCAAAGTGAAACAGTTTACCCACTAGCTATCATCTCCAGTCCTACCCCTCAATCTAGGGGACCACTTAGCTCCTATCTGTTGTCACAGATTTTCCTATTCTGGAAAAAAAAATTATTGACAGTAGACCATGGTAGCAACAAAGACCTTAATATATCCAAAGAAATGGAAATCCTACAAAGTAAGCTTTCATACTATGTTGGAGTAAAACCAGAAATTGACAGCAGAACCTAGTTAGAATACTCTCTCTCTCTCTCTCTCTCCCTCTCTCTCTCTCTCTCTCTCTGTTTTGTTATCTGATTTTTACTTCATACTTTATTTTTTCAAATAAGGAAAAACATGATATTCAAACTTATGTGTCTGATTTCTTTCACTTAGCATTATGGTCTCAAGCTGCATCCATTTTCCTACAAATTCCTCAAGTTAATCTTTCTTATGGCAGAGTATTATTCCATTATGTATAAATACCACATTTTCTTTATATTTTCATCTGCTGATGGCTGTTTCCAAGATTTAGCTATTATGAATTGTGCTGCTATACATGAGTATGCACACATCACTGTGGTATGTTTTTAACTTTTGGGGGAAGATACCTAAGGGGAATAGCTAGGTTAAAATCTCTTTTCTTTATAAAGTTAGCTTGCTTCAAGTTTTGTTTTGTTAAGTAATGAAAAACTAATTCATTACTGTAGATACATATTCAGAAACTTACTGTTTACCTGAAAATTAGCTTTAATATTTAATTTCTTAATTCACAGGATGCCTAATAAGATTTTAATACTTGTCTGTGAACTACACTAATGCGTGGAAGAGTCAAAAAATCAACCCATGGAAGTATCTTTGATATTTGATTTATTAAATTGATAACAATGCCTTTGACAAAAACTATATGCATCTTGTTAAACTGAAAATCTTAAATTAATTAACTTTATTCACCTCAATTTCATAGATGTAGTAATCACTACCAAGTCTGATTATTTTATTTATAAAGCAATATGTAAATATAACTTATTTTGGAAAACCTAAAATATTTTTGCCTTCCTTATTCCTGCCCATCCTCACCTTTAAAACATATGTGCTCAAGGAGATCTGGGTGAGAGCTTACTATCAATTATTTGCACCTCTCCCAAACAACACCAGCCACAAAAAATATCCAGATGTTAACTCTGCTTCTAGTTTAATTAGTAAACATTCAAAATTCATTACAACAGCAGTATTAGCAAGCATCATGGAAATGTAAATCAAAACCACAATGAGATACCATTTCATCCTGATTAGTTTGCTTCTGTTGAATGACTAGTCTTTCAGAGATTTTCCTCCATTGCTACATGTTGACTTAATATTTTTCCTATTTGTTCTTGTGGTACAAAAATGCTTTTTGCAAGCTTCTGTTTTAATGATACTATTCTGCCAGTGATGCTAAAATCAGTTACTTAGTGTTTATTTTTGTTTGTTTTGGTGGTGTTTGTGAAAACAAAACTAAAATAGTATATGAAAATTGAAAAATGTCCTTCTGTTTTAGGGTAGGCTACCAGAATTTCTTTAGGATAATAGCAAGTTTCTATGACACAAATTTAAAATTAAAAATATTTCCCTTTTTTGGCTTGATATATTCCAACAGGAAACTGATGCCAGACTCATTAGAAATACTGAGCACTCAGTACAAGGATGTGGGTGGTACCATGGTGCCAGCACCATGAGAAAACTGTATCACCTCTTCGCCATATAGGCAAGGGTTGAGTGGTTGACTGAAACCTGGCAATGATACTAAATAGAGTGACAGCTGGCAGGAAGTTTGGCATCGACAGAAGGGCACAGCCAAACCAGAAGAGTGACAGGTATATAAGGAGAGTAATAAGCACAGTGCTCTTGCTGCTTCCTGACACACTCACCCACTAAAGATAATTAAGTGCTTATAATAACCGAGTTCATTGATTTTCTTAATTTTCAGTGACTTTATCTTTTCCTAAGCCTAATAAGTATCAGTACTTCATTTTCCCTGTAAGTATCCATCCACAACTTTTTCTATTTTGTTTTTAATGTTCTACCCCAAGATTTTCATGATATGTATAAATTTTAAATATCAACTAAATATTATTGTTATATTTTTCTTGGTTTGTCACTTGATCTTTACTTTTTCACAGTGCCTTTAATATACAGAAGATACATTGTCTGTAGCTAAATATACTAGAGTTTACTGAATTGTTTCTCCTGGAAATTGTTTTAAAAAGCAGAAATTTCTTATCTATTCAATAGCCCAACATACTTGTAGATTGTTTTGTGATGGATTTAAGTATAAATTTTTAAAACAGTTCTGAATTTTTTTCATGTATGCCTGGATAGATTTTAAGGGGTGTAGGTGTGTTATATTGAACAGGGAAACTGAGGCACAGTAAAACTCTAAAATGTTTATTTGAGCCAACATTGATATTTGAGTCAGCTATAAAACACAAGTGGTTCAGAATATCCAGCATGGGAACACAGGTGGATGGAATCTTTCATAGACCTACATGGCAAAAAAGCAAGGAAAATACATGTTTGACTACAGTTCTATGGTTGCCTTAGTCTTTGGGTAAGTCCTTTGTTACTAAAATTTGTTCATTGCTTCTGATTGATTGCACTTAAGTCCTTTTTCCCCTTAATCTCGTGCAATAGTCTGAATGTGTCCTTGCAAAATTCATGTGTTATAAACTTCCCCAAGCAGCTGTCCTGGGAGCTGGGGACTGCTGGGATGGGGTTATAAAGAGGACTGGCTCACTCCACTATGCACTTCTGCCTGGTTTTGTCTTTCCCCCTTCTGCTTTATTAGGAGATGGCAAGAAAGCCTCCTTCATTTTCCAGGGCCTGGTTCTTCAGTCTTGGACCTTCTAGTCCCAGAACTGTGAGAAGGAGAGAAAAAAAAAACCATTCTTTGTAAATTACCCAATTTCAGAGATTCTGTTACAGCAGCACAAACAGCTAAGGCAGTGGACATTTATAAGTTCAATCATGCTTATGTTGATAAATCAAGCAAGGTTAAGGTCAGTTAGGAAACTTAACTGGCTTTGCATAGAAATTCTTCAAACGTGGTCTCCATTTTAATACATGTAAACAGTGTAAATCACTAATTATCTCAATAATTTTTGAACAATCTATTCATTCATTGTATAATATGCATATCATAAACCTTTAAAGAATATGTAAATTGTTTCACTGATAGACTTATGCCAGATTCACACTGTTTTAATTACTGTAAATCCATCATTTTCTGCTTCTGATAAGGGAAGACACTTGAAGCTTGTTTCTGCTCACTGATCCTCATGGTTTATACCAAATCCCTCATTTAGTTCCTTTAATCAGTTTCCATCCAGAGAAAATAAATCCAAAATATATCCTGGGTTGAGAAATCTAGGGCCTAGAGTCAGGAGACAGAATAGTTTGCAGAACGTTATATAAAACTTTCACCCTTTCTAATTTGGCAAAATAAATCTCTCCTCATATTGCATTTATATAAATTGACTATGGTGATCAAATTAAGGTAACCAATTGTTATTCATAAAGTCTAGTATAAGATGGCTTCATTCCTGTCCGAAGAGACACATAAACAACTGATTTGACCAAGTCTGTATGTTTTAGTCAATATAATACAGTTCTGAAATGGAAGCAAAAGCCACCCAGATCAAGGAGAGAAATTATTATCTAGCATCATCTCTGATTCAGATTTAAGAGTTGTTTCCACACTTTTAAAAATAAGTACCAGCATGTCCAGGAGCTATGCCCGCTCTTGGTGATGAATGTGTTTTCTTGTTGCACCTTTGGGAACTGCGCTCATGAATTCTCAATGTTCCTCACCTCTCTCATTGTTGGGGACACCTGTTAATTTGCTAGAAGCAACAAAACTGATATTAATAATATTTTTGTTTCTTCACCCCCTAAATTGCCTTCATGCCCCAAATGGCCTAGTTGGCATTCTGCTCCTCAAAGCATCACTAGTTGATTTTTATAAAGCAATGAAAATGACAGCAGGGATTCTTGGCTTGAGCTCCTTGTAAGTAGATGGGTCTTGTGACATGCTTGCTGCTACAACTCCTACTGGGAGGTGACGCCTAGCTCCACGTTACCTGGTGAGGTCCTATGGTGAGTTTTAATTTGATTATTGTTCTGGCAAGTCATAGCTATCACCTCCCTTTTCTCTGGACTTCAAAGACCTTTTACAAAGTCTGTTGTAAATAAATAAGTTTGACAATCTACAGAGTAGAATTTGTTGCTCTTAGAATAGCAGCAAAAATAACTGACTCAGAGGGGAAGGTGCTTGGTGTAAGGCACGGAGGATGGCAGGAAGGAAAATGAATGTTTAAGGCTGCAAAGAACCAGGCACAGTCAGGCAACAGCTCCAGCTTGGCAGTGGTCCTGCAGGAGCACTGGTTTGCATTCTGATTGAGCAAGCAAGGAAAATCTCATTTAAACCAAGTGGGAAATCATACGTACCAAATTGGCAATTACTTCTTTCTCATATATATCTTTCATTGCTAAGTTTCCATCATTGCGTGGGTCACTTCTAACCTTAGGGCTCTATACAATTCTTGATTTCATTAATGTAAAAAAGTACTCTCTGCACACTAACTAGCATGACCTCCATGCAGAAAGCTACGGGCACCAAGCTGGGTATCTTCAGCAGCACTGAGTGACTGGGCCGTGAACTGGGTGTGCAGACTGATAATGCTTCGCAGTGAGTTCTTTCAACATGAAAAGCATTGGATGCATCTCCTTTGAAGTGATTCAGCATCTGCATGATCTGAAAAGCAAAATGCTGAGATCTTTCTCTCTGAAGAAGCCGAAGGCCACACCAAGTCTTGTGTTATGTAAGTACACAGCTGCTGCATAGCCTCTGACAGTTTCCACCCTGAACTGCTCCTCCTGGCATGCTGGAGTTATCTGTAACAAGCTGCAGGCTCTGTCACACTTACTGTGCTGCCTCTGCTATGTGACTCATTAAAATATTTTGTCATCCATGATGAGTCTGATTTGTTAAATGATTCATTTACTCAAACATTTATGAGTATCTATTACAGGGAAGTCTTGGGGACAAGTAGCAGAATTTAAAGGAGAAACAGGACAGTCATTAGCTGATCTTCTCTTAGCTAAATATTCTGCAAAGGAGGCAGAGGCATTAAATAAGAAACAAGGGTGTTAGTTGATGAGTACTATGCTAGAATTAGATTATAAGACCACCTAACCTAAGCAAGGGAGACCAAAGAGCTTGCTTAATAAACACTTGTTGGGCGTCATTAAATAAATAAGAGAACATTTAGGCTGGTGCCTGAAACATGATTCAGTTCATTGGAAAGATGACAATGTAGGGACAGAAGTAAAGATCAAAACAGGCAAAAGAACCAGTACAGATAACCAGAAGCCAGAGAGACCAAGGCATTGTGAGGAATTGAAATAACGTCAGGATAGTTGTCCAGGAATGTGCTCAGAGGAGTGATCAGAGTGAAAGCTGGAAAGGAGGCCATGAAAGGTCTTGCAAATCAAATTAAACAATCTGAAGTATACCTTTGTGTAGCTTGATTGTTACAGCTCTCATCAAGATGTCTACTAAGGGTAGACTTTCCTTCATATTAACACCATTAATTTGCACTAATTGAAGATGTCATGTGGGAAAGTATGACACACAGATGGTACTTAATAAATGCTTGATGTTTCTAAAACTGATTTTGTCAAACAAAAATTATAACTGCAACGACTTGTAATGATTTTGTAACATGCATGTGCGAATTTCCTTACTGATCATCTTAGAAAATAATATTTTACCTTTAAAAATGGTTCTTTAACCTTTAGCAAAAGCATAATTTCAAAATAACTTAAAGGCACTGAAACAGATGATTGCAAATTTTCAATCCACTGAAATATAATTATAAGCTCAATGAATAGAAGCCCTATAAATAAAAATAACTCATCAGGTTGCTTTTATAACCCAGGCAATGCAGAGTAATTAAACCAAGAAATTAAATTCTGTAAAATTAAAAAATGTAATCCTATATCAGATTTAGCAATGGTGTTAAGGATGTACTGAATCTCATAGTTTTGAAACAGCTTGATTTGTCAAACTGTCACCAATGCCTTGTGTGTTGCCTTATCACAAAGACTGTCCTCCATGAGCAAATTCACAATGTAAATTTTCATGTCAACTTGAATAATATTTTTTAAAAATATCTGTGTGTTTTGGGGAAAGAGAATCACAGGAGTGATTCTCATTAAAAACATCTGATAATATGAATTCTTCATAGTTACAAAGATAGAGCCTATTGCTTATGACGAATTATTAATACTATTCTACATAACAATCTCTTGGTTGAGAAATTATAAACTATAGAAATACAGCTTGGTATTTGGTAAGCATATTTTTCCTATTGTACACATGTAGAACACAGTCCAAAGCCAGAAAATAAAAATGACAAGAATTTTAACTGTTTATAATTATCATGAGAAAATCATAAGATTTACATAGTATTGCAAGTATTCTATCATATGGTTTCTTACCAGTTTCTTAGCACATACCAATTGCTAACCCGTATGATTTGCTATGTGTTAGTGATGGCTTCATTTTAGCCTCTTCTTGATGTCTCAGCATTTCTTGAACAATGAATGTTTTTATTTTTGTTTCAGTGTTTATAAAGAGAATTTAAAAATTGCTGAGAATGTTAATGTTTGAAAATACATATACATGCATATGCACGCACACATGCACATCAGTTTATGTCTATAAATAAAAAGATAAGAAGAGATAGTTCATCCTCCATTCTTCGCTCCCTCAGGTTAAAAGCGATGGACCTCTGCCACAAGGCTAACTGGACTCAAAGAAAGGAAGCAGCTGGTTCCACGCGACACCCTCTTGGAAGTTATTTTGCTCATGCAAAATAGTGCTGCACAGTCTTCCTATTATTGTTTGCCCTTATACCGTTGGTTTCATTTTCTGGTGTCATTAAATCTTACCCAGACTTCTGTAAAATGGTCCTTTTATCAAATTCTCCACAATTACCCCCATATGTATGTGTTCTGTTCTTTTCAAAAACCATATAAAGTGTAGAATGTACTATATTCAACCATCCTTAATATGGATTCAGTAACTGACACCAGAAACAGGCACAAGAAACAAACTTTCAAATGAGATCCTGAAGATGGGTTGCTCTTGTTTTTGAGGAGTATACAGAAAGCCACTCTGCTGTTAGAAAGTAACACTGTGTTAACTCCGGAATGAGATGGCATTAGGAGTTTCCAAATTTTCATTGGTTATGACATAGGATAAGGTATAATTGAATACGAGATGCAAGTGATCACATGGCCATCACACTTAGCTACCACGGTAGAATTCAAAATTATGATGAAATGATGTCAGCTGGCTCCTTCTGAGAGCTGTAGAGGGTACACACAGATGGAAAGAGAACCGAAAACCAAGAAGGCCAGTGGAGTATCAAATGGTCTTGAGAGCAGCTTTGAAGAACACCTCATTTGTAGCCTTAGGTTGAATATGGCCAGATGCCAAGCCAAGCTCAGGACCTGGTTTGGGGTGATGAAGACCAGCAGTCCATCAACAACCCTGGATTTACAGAATGGCTTATCCATCACCATCTCATCCCACACAGCTTTGCCTCTGACCAAGGGGACTTTTTTTTACAGCAAAGAAGCTCAACAATAGGCTTACTCCCATAGAGAGCCCTGACTCACATGTTTCCATCTCAGAAGTCAGTAAGAAGACAATACCGTGCAAGGTCAGACGCCATCATAGACTATGACACATGCCTCAAGCCACAAATCTCTATATTGCGCAGCAATGTAAAACCAATGGCTGTATTTTGCCAAAAAATATAGATGATGAATTTTAACTTGAAAAACACAAAAGATTTTCAGGGTTTTTTAGATTGCATTTACTATTTTCTTCCATTGTCTTTCTTGCATATGCTTTACTCAAAATGCATTATTTGTTTCTGATTTTAGGTTTTCAAAGCAGAATGAGAATATAAATAACATGTGAAAAGTATCTGGGTTCAGAATTGCTTGTACCTTTAAATCAGCAGCAAGATTTATTTTCAGTGGCTTCCTATAAAGTGTTTTTAATGTATTCAATTTGTTTTTATAGAAATAGCTCTTTTTTTATGAGTCCTTTTTTTTTTTTGTAGCAGGGATCGAACTTAAAACCTCATGCTCACTAGGCAGGCACTTACACTGCTGAGCTAAATCCCCAACCCTATGGTTCCATTTTCAATTGCCACTATATATAAGTAAAATACACAAAGTAATGACATGTCCAATTGGCCTATATAGGGTTGGGGAACAAAATGCTGACCAAGATAAGAACACAATTGTATCAGAAGAAGGAAAAATAGAAAATGAAGCAAGCAGACACAAGGGCTCAATATAAGTGGGAGACAGTGGGCACCTTTTAGTGGGGAACAGTGAGCATTTATGAGGCCAACACACCGATTAGGCAGTTTGACTAAGAATACCTCCCTCGTGCGCCTACGGAAGAGATGAGGCTGCCTAGGAAAAACTGTAAAATAAGACCTGAACTAATACCCAGGACACATCACAAGAACAGGAAGATCCAATGTAAATTATGAATCAGTAGTAGCTGCTGAGAATAGGAATAAGAAAGACATGACCAGGGATGTTGGAGACTTCCCATGAATTGCTTGTTCCATGAAAGAGCATACTTCATATCCCAAGGCAGTTAAATTCACCAATTATTTCTTCATTACATATTATCTTGGCTGCTTCCCACTGACACACAGGGGAGTATTTGCTTCTCAGGGAGCATGAAAAGATGAGCACAGGGTCATAAATTAAAGAGCTCTGGTTATGAATCCTACCTCTCACGCTGTTGTGTCACAATTAGTCAGTATCTCCAAACTTCATTTACCTTAGCTATAAATATGAATTACAACTCAGAAAGTGACTACGACAATCATGAAAGATGTGCAGCACAAAATGTTCTCTTCAAAAGTGTTCAGTTTATGTACATTTCCTTCCTTCTTCTGCCTTCTGTCTTTAGGATATGTTGTAAAGCGGTTGAACATAGAGAAGGAATTCCCAGCCATACTTTCACATGTGTGTGAATTGTTTGCTCTTGTTCACTTTATTCTTAACCTGGGCCACTTACTGACAATTTCTCTACAACTGATGGAAAATGTTCTGCTTCATAGACTAGGATATATGCTTTGTGATCCTCTGATAGATTTTATTGATTTTATTTTACACTACTTTGGTCATATTTCTCAATTTAGGTGTTCTTCCATGCCATGTCATTTCAATAGTTTAGTTGAGCCCCTGGAGTTGGGAAACGTAGCAGCCCTGGTGAGATTCAATTCTCTTCTATAGGACATCTTCCTGGAGGAGTCACACAGCTAACCTGGATGTCTGTAAAAATAGCTGTCATGGAAACGGCATCTTCTTCAAATGTGTGAGAGAAGGCCCATTATATCTAGGTAAGCTCTAGCCAGCACTTTCTACTCTAAGGCTGATGCACAGGTTATGGAGAATACCTGGAAAATTTAGCCCTATCAATCAATAATCACACTCTATTTTACACATTCTTATCCTATTTGGTTTGTCAACATTTTTAGTTTTTCACAAGATATTAGACATTACTACCAGTAAAAAAAAAATTCTATAGTCTTTAACAGCAGTCTGAAATAGTGTGTACCCTGAGAATAGGCAATGCGTTAATAAAAACAGGAGGCAATGTGTTAATACATAAACAAAGCTGGTATTTTTTTCTGTACTCTAGCAGATAATTTAGGCACAAAATATTCAAAAAAAAAATAACCTAGCAATTCTATTTCTCTTTTTATGTATCATGAATCTAAAAGTTTAAAACATGGTTCAAGTGATCTAGAACCTAAACTTCTCAAAGATAAAACCCAGCATAGTTCCAGAGATAGTTCCAGTTACCCAGGACCTACTCTTGGTGGTCATTGATTCATTCTGTTGACCAGCAGGAGACCAACTACCACACCAAATCCAGAGTCAGGTGTGGTGGCAAAATGCAGCCGCCATCAGCATCGAATGTGAAGACTGTCCATATTGGAACTTTGTCACTGAAATGTATGGGTTTAGAGATTTCATACTCGGTGATTACTGTCCTGAAAGAACAGTGGGCAGCACATAATGAGAACTGCCATCGTGGATTCTGAGATTTCCAGGCTTCAATCTGTTTTGAAATTTTTGTTCGTTAAAACACTTCCAAAACAGCAATTCAAACACAGAGGCTTCCTTGTGAAGTAAGAAGTGGGATCAGTAAGTTCCACGTCCCCCTGCCACCCAGGGAGGAAGGAAAGAAATAGTGGCAGCCATTAGACACAGAGGTATAGTGTTTCACAGGCTGATGTTATTTTTACCTGATAGAAAATAACATTTTCTATATAATACATTTTTCTTGTCAATTAAAATCTTTCATATGAGGATGATCACACTGAAGCAAGAATGTATCTCATTGGATATCGTTACTATGAAGTGAGTCATCTGACACCCCCTAAAATTAATGATTACATGAAATTAAAACAATAATGCAGCACTCCACCACCACCCCTCACCCCACGCTTATACCAAGCCTAGGAAGCACATTGAAAAAAAGGAATGGTGCTATCATTAGAGTAAAAGACAAAAAAAGTGGAGTAATCATTGTGGGTGTTCAGTTCTCAAATAGGATTGAAACTTTTGGAGTCCGTATTATGATGCAGATCCTGGCCTAAGTCCCCTGTGCAATTATCTAATGACAATCCATGCTAGAGGTGACTGTTAGAACCACATTCACGAGGGGGGAACAGATTTGGTGAGTTTACCTGAGTCTCTAAGTTCACACACCTGGCTCATTAAAGCAGGTGACTAACTTCAAAGTACTTGCATTCTCAAGTATTGAGAAGTTCAACTTGGTTGGTACAAAGTGAGTGAAGAACCATGCCAAATTGCATTTAAAATAAACAATGTGACACCAGTAGAACTGCCTGATGTGAAGATATGTGGGAAAATGTTTGAAAAATCTCACATGCCACCAAGAGCAACCGAGTGGTACCACTCTTCTTCCATCTAGGATGAATGCTTTATCCTTCAAGGCTCATCCTGTGCTCATCTTTAATCTGATTGTAATCCATGAAATGTATAGACATGCACCAATTTTCCTGTTTCAATATTCTTAGAACATTGGCCCCTCAAATAGAGTTTTAAAATATACTACTTGATTCTTTCCTTTGTGAAATATGAAAAAAAATTCATTCACAAGACTATAAAAAGAAGAATCATAAACAGCCATGGATGTCTTTTATAGATAAAATTATTTTGGTAGCATATACCTGTCCCTGTTATTTAATGTAGCTGCATTTATCATAAGCAAGTGTAACATTATTATAAGAAAAAATGGGCAATTAAACATTGCAAATAATTTCTTTGTTGTGCCTTAAAACAAATTAAGTCTTATAAGTCATTTAATGCTACCAAAAAGTGTGGTATAATTTGAAACAAATATTAAAATAAATCTTACAGTATGCTGATTTATTTGCTGCTGTATATTAGCAAGTTAACTCAATTCATAGAAAATCTATAAGCCAGGCCTGGTGGCTCACACCTGTAAACCCAGCACTCAGGAGGCTGAGGCAGGAGGATTGTTGCAAGTTTGAGACCACCTGGGCTACAAAGTGAGCTCATGGCCAGCCTGAACTTCATAGTGAGACCCTGTCTCAAAAGGAAAAAAAAAATCTATAACATCTTAATACAGTTTAACTCTGAAAATGAAGATTATTAGCTATAAAATGTCATTTTCAAGATATAACTACCTTGGCATATTTTCAAAAAGAGTCTGCCTTCGTTTTTGCTAATGGACATAAAACTCTTTGTTGGTAATGAGAGAAAATAGCTCATGTCATTTGAAGAATAATATATTAAGTAGTATTTGACAAATATTTTCAAAGTATTGATAAAATTTTTAATGAGTGATAATGAAGGCAAATTATCTGAGCCATTTCTGGCAGCCAATATGAACTAAGCAAGTCCTAGTGAAATATTTTTAATCTTGTGTTTCAAGTGTTTATTTTTAAATCAAAAAATAAATGTTTGCACATGTAATCATATAATTACTAGTCTTTATAGTTTTTGACATGAAAGAGATGAACAAAACAAAAAAATGTAAAAGAAAAATTCCAAATTTAAATTAAAATAATCTCCTGTATCTCACTGATGATTCCTTTAAGAGCACAGATTATGACCTCTGGTCATGTCCATCCGCCCTGAGTATGAGACCACAAAGATCCAATTCTTGATAATCATCTGGAGACAGACATCATTGCAGAGCAGAATTACATGTGGGCATTTCCACCATTAAGTTATTTTTGCTTCCACCAAATAATTTAACAGAAAATTCAACCAAAACTAAACAAACATTCAAAAAGAAAAAAAAAAAAAAGAATGACTCTCAAGGTAAACTTATAAATGAATGCACTGAACAATTAAAGTGGAAATAGAAAATAATTTACAGATATATGACACTGGGAGAAATTTATTTCAGGAGCCAAATGAACTTCTCAGCTCAAATGGGTTGGATCAGCATTCCTGCACTGTAACTATCCTAGCTGGCTCCGTCTGCCACTACATAGTAGCTCGCTCTCATGCTAATGTGAACTCTCTTGTCTACGCTTCCTCCTGTCCACATTTTCTGCATCTTCTCCCATGGACTTTACTCCTCTTACTTCTGTGCACAGCTCCTGAAGTCTATAATGCATAATCTATGCAGGGAGTGTCAAGCTCTCTCCAACAACAACATCACCATTTTTTCTGATTGAATCCAAACTGAAAGCATGGCCATTAGTACTTTGTCTCTGACAGCCTTTCTGCATGGTGAGAGGTAACAATTTCCTACAGTATATATTACAGTTTCTAGCAGAAAATCATGAGTAGGATCACTTCTCTTCTCCTACCCTTAAAGAAAAATAGCAACCTTCCTACAAAAATCCCTTGTTTCTATGATACATTCATATAACTTCTAAATATTCTCTCATGGCAAAAGCAGGTTATCAGAAATGATGGCCTTGTGGAAGTGTTGCCTTGGTGCCCTTAAAAGTTCACTCTTGAAAAATAGGTGTGTTTCAATTTCACCAAGACATCTGACAAACTCATTTTAAAGTGACAGTATGGTGAAATGTGGACCTAATACTTTTTTAATGGCTTTGCATTAATTTATCCATCGCTCACCTGAGCTGCTGGACTCATTTCCATCAGAGTGACATTGGCATGTTCTGATAGGGCATTCTGTCCATCCCTGTTCTGTTCAGCACTTTTATTAATAATCTGAGTTAGGATTAAGAAAGAATATTTACAATATTCAGGAAAATGTATACTAAATTTTATGTTGATTAACTAGGTCTACTAAAACAAATTTATGAGATGAATTTATATAACATATTACAGCTAGTAGTCAGCTGCTCTTCCATTATGTTCATTTCTAATTTTTTTACATTATATTTGAAAGTCAATTCTTGTTAACACTTCAATAAAGTAACTCATCAAGGGGTGTAGTTTGTGATTCAACCATAGCTCTGAAGTTAGACTAACTACGCATGAACTTTAGACTCTATTTCTTACTAGCTGTGTGACTTATTGTTAAATACTTAACCTCTCTTTGCTTTTGTTAATACTACTAGTATTTATCTTAGGATTCCTAGGAGAAATGAATAATATAATGAAGGCCAATTATCTGAGCCATTGCTGGCAGCCAATATGAACTAAGCAAGTCCTAGTGATTATTATTTTTTTTCTTATTACCTTTTCTAAATATCTGGGCATATATTTTATTTTCTATTCAGGCTTAAATGTTATCTTCAATCAAAATGAAGAAAATCCTCTGTTAACTGCAACTCCTTTTTAACTTTTATTTGAATATAGAGTTATGCATTCACACAGTACTAAAGAATTGGGAAGTTTTCTTCATATGACAGCTCACACTTCAGCACTGTGCAGAGAAATGAGCAATTCAAGGGAAAATTAGATTAAATCCTTAAATTAATTTCAAGATTTTTAAAAAAATCTTAGTAGAAAACATACCCACATGGCTTGCTATTAGATCCAATATTTTCCCAGTTGTGTCGCCATGGAGGTTGCGGGACATACCTTAGGCATTCTCATGAAAAGATTTGGATAAACAGTGTGAAGAGACAGTGTGATTAAGGCCTTCTCAACAACATCAAAATCACCTCCAACTTAATTCCACTCACTCAAGGAAAGAAATTACTTCAATTCTAAGTTCATACAAGATTTCTTTTTAATGTAATAATTGGCAGCCAATATTATTTCTCTTTATTATTCCTGCAATAATCCTAAATGTGGTTTGAGGGTTATTAAATCAGTGGGAGCTTCAAGGCCAAGGAGAATAAGAAGATACAATTGCTTTATTTTTCTCATTCTTTCCTCTGTGATCGGAATGTTCACATCTTATTTACAAAGTGACTTTTGTATTGGAAAGGTAATTTAAAAATCATGATTTTACCAGAAAGTAATGGGAATGTAAGTTATAGTAAAAAGGGAAAAATGAGCCAGAGTAAGACAGCTGATTTCCATTTCACCCCCTTATTCCCCCTCATTGGAATAGAGGAAAATAGATATTTACATTGCACTTTAGAGCGCTGACATGTTCTTACCCAAGTACATCTGCAAAAGAATATTGTCAAGATTCTTTTAGGAACATCTCTCCTGCATTTCTCTAAGAACGAAAGAGGTCATCTTTTGTTAACTAAATTTGTAAGCTCTGAGAGAGGCTCATTCTTTGCCTCTCAGGGTGGTAATATCTGAAGAATCTTCTTTGGGGAGCATGGGGCAGTCCTGAAATCTCTCTTCTTTAATACATGCACTCTGCTCCTCAATAGATGTACCAAAGACTTGTGAAGGACTAGAAATACCTAAAGAATAGTGAACATGAAAACGTTACATAGCTACAAAATAATATTTTAGAAGTGAAATTGATCTTTGATCCTAAGCAAAAGTCCTTTAAATTATACACACATCACAACATTTCTAGCTGTCGCAGTGGTTCAAACTACCAGCAAGCACCTTAAATATATATACCACCTCCATTTGCCACACCTCCACTCATTCCTGTGCCACCACCAACCAAATTTCTAGCCATGTATGTTCTCATTTTCCTATGACTACTATAGAGGGGCAAAGTCCTCCAGTATCAATTGCCATTCCTCTTCTCCTTTCTTGTGCATTGTTGCCCAGCAGGAAAATATGGAGAACTGATCCTCCCTTGGACATCCCCTGACTCCTGTTCTCCCAACCTCTTCTCGTCTCATTTCTCAGAAAGCCTTTTGCAGTTGCCTCTAACATACATCTTTGCCTCCAGATGCGCTTTTGCTTGCCCTCCTCTTGCTTCTATATGATTCTCCCTCTTACCTAGATCTTTTCAACAGTGATCCACAATTTGGAGATTTATATGATATATTTACCATAAGCCCCTCTTCTGAGCTCTAAACAAGAATTTTAAACTACCTATGGAGCACCTTTATTTGGTTAGGCTGGAGTCAGTTAAACTCATTATTTAACCCTCTTTTCCCATCCCCTTTTATTTATTCCTGTCCAGGGATATCACATAACCGGTGCACACAGTGAGAAACTTACCAATCACTAATGAAATGTTTACAAATTCCTTAATTTCAATGTCAAAATTACGTAATTCTAATGTATTCTTAACATCTCCACTAGTGTTCTGGCTAATTTTTTTATTTTTAGTTTTTTTTAAATTTATTTAAAGAGAAAAAAAGCAAAACAGAAAAAGGGGTAGAAACAATAGAGAATTTCAGAAAAAAAAATAAGCAGTAAGAAATCACTAGTTGATAAATTACATATTGTCTTCTTAGACATAGTTGTTAAAGTTACAAAATTAAAGAATACAAAGTGGACATTCAAACAGTGAGACTGCAAAGAAGTTCAATGATCCAGTAACAACTTAGCAACATGGTTTTCAATCCTACACACTTAAACATACACGCAGCCATATCCTCTAGAGCACTTTCTTTCCTTCTTTTTTCTTTTTAAGTCCATTATCTGTTTAGTTATATCCTGTTTCAGGTTGCTCAGTACCTTGCTGACTTGTTCTGTTGTTGTTATTTACTTTTTAATCACCTTATATAATTCTGTTGTCTTGTTTTTGAGTTTCTCCTCATCCATGCTCCATGGATCAGCTTTGGTTGAGTTGGGAGTTTTTTGGAGGTATTTTGTTACTTTGTTATCTACTTTTTTTTTGAAAGTAGCAAAATACAGCAGAACAACACAGAACAAACCCATGTCACCATAGTGCAGAGAAACTACCACAAAACCTCACAGCAGGTCACCAGGACACGAGCAGTAAGCACAACAGTACATCCCATTCTGTTCACATTAGCTGTCCTTTCAATCAGGTAGAGGAAAATGGAAGGAAATATCGAACTTATAAAAACAGAATATTGAATAGAGCAGTACCATTAATCAAAACTGAGCAAAACAGTGATAAAAATATTTACTTCAAAGAGATGGTAGAAGGAAATCCCCCTTACTTGCCATGCTGTATACATTCATTCTCCCACGAGATACTCAGACCGCTGGTGCCGACTTGCTAACGGGGGGGGGTGGGGTAGGGGATGGATCGATGTCTGATCCTTAGCCTACGCACCAGCAGGCCCCCAGCTGCTTACCAGGGCGGCGAGTAGGCTGCCTGTTCTCCCAGTACCCAAAGTTCCAACATGATGCAGAGCTCAGGAATCACTGATAGTTTTCACCCTGGTGTGCCGGTGGCTTGCTAGGCCCCTAGCTGCTTACCAGGGCGGCGAATAGGCTGCCTGTTCTTGTTCTGGTTTATTATCACTCATTTCATCTATTGTAATTCATTAAGTTCATGATTTCAATGATTTTGAAGATGAACTGTCAATGCTTCCTTTTCAGAAGTGTTGGTCTTACCTCCTTTTATGAAAGTGTTGGAAGCTTTTTATTTGTATTAAATAGCATACCATACCTTTAAATCCTCTTTTATAATATACCACTAGAAAGGCCAACTCACTTCAAGTACTTAGAATTACAAATTATTAACAGTTTTAATAAATTTGCTATTATTGATAAGAAGAATCACCAAAATTTATCCTTTTGGATATTCTGTTAGTCACAGATGAGCTTTGGACCATACTTAATCTGGTGACTAAGTAGAAAGTAGACAAATTATTATGCAGCATTGGTCTTTGGTTTGGGTTTTTTTTTTTTTTTTTTTTTTTTCAGTTTGAAAACCCCACTTCCAAATGCCAGGTACACTGCTATATTTTTAATGAGAAATGAAAGCCATGACAATAAAAGTTGACCAGTTCTAATCAAATGTGATTTCACAAGTTGCTTTTCCTGTACCACTGCCACCACCCTGCACAGCTGCCCAAGGTAAGAGAAGAACTGAGACAGAAAGATTTGAAAAATAGCTACTGAGAAAGAGGGTAAGAACCAAACTGAGAGTTCCCTCTCACTCAAGATGGCCCACAGGACACCTAAGGAAATTACACTGGGCTTTAAGAGTAATTCTGGAAATAGGAGGCTGGTGTTGCAGATGAATGCTGATGGGGCCTGGACGTTGTTGAGTAAGGAGAGCCTGAATTGGAGTGTGTGCAGAGAGGTGTGGGGTTGGTGTAGGTGGGATCTGTGTGTGACAGGCGCTGAAGGAAGACAAGAGCAAGCATTAGGAACAAAGCTACAGGTGGAGTGAGGCCAAGCCACTTTAAAAACAGGAGACCCTGCTGCTGGGGATGAGAAGTCAGCTGTGCAGCAATCCAGAGGACAGAAGTCATAGCACCATAACAAGGGAAACCAAATGACCCAGAAAGAGTACAGCAGAACTGCCCTGATAAAGAATTTGAAGTTTGGATGGATCTAATATGTTTACATCTTGAACTGGTTGAGTTCCTTAAAAAGACATTTTTCACAAGGAAGTAACTTCAATACTGGTGCCAAAAATACTGGGTTTCATTAGCCAAGAGAATTTTTAAGAATAATTATAACTCAAAAAGGCATCTTAAAATGAGCAATGCATTCTATGAAGAGGAACGTTTGTTTCTATAGATAGTGATACACGGAGAACGACTCACGGGATGCTCAGGATGCCACGCTCCTCTGTCTGACTGCTACTATCTTTCCTGCCTTCCATCTACTATTGCATAACTCTCAACCAGTACCCCTTTTGCTCATCCCTGGTTCAAACCTATTTTCCCCTTTGGCTTCCTTGGCTAAGAAGTCTTCCTCTCCTTTCTGACGACTGTCTGTACTGGGTCTCTGTGGTCTCTGTGAAGCTTCTCCAACCATCCCCAAGCTGAGTCCTGCTTCTCTCTAATCCTACACTGATAGCCTATATGAGTTGCTATCATTGCACTTGCCAAACTTTAAAACTCACAGGTTTCAAATGGCTTTCCCTAGAGGTTTGACCTGCTGAGGGCCATCATCGATCCCTATTTTTCTGATTCTTTTGGACCAGGATAATACTTGATATACAATAAATATTGGTTTCCACAAATGGGTCTATTACCAAAAAGACAAAAGCTTACAAGTGTTGATGAGAATTTGGAGAAAGGAAACACTTGCACACAGTTATGGAAATGTGAATTAGTATAGTTATGGAAAAGGTGGTGGGAGTTCCTCAAAAATTAAAAATAGAGCTACCATGTGATCTAGCAATACCATTCTCAGGATCTGTCCAAAAGAAAAGAAATCAATATTGCAAGGAGATATTTTTCACTCCTATAATCATTAGAGCATTATTCATAATACCCAAGATACAGAATTAGCTTAAGTGTCTGCAAAATTAATGTGTTGGAAACTTAATGCCCATATGCTATGTTAATGGGATTTTGAGATGGAGTTTGGGGAAGTAATTAGGAACCTCCTCATGTGATGGCCTCTATCATGCTATGATGTAGCAACAGGACCCTCACCAAAGACTTAAGAGATACAAATACCTGGACTTCCCAACCTCCAGAATCATAATCTAATTAAATTGCTAAGCTTTACAAATGATTCTATTTCAGATATGTTGATACAGCAACAGAAAACAGAATAAAACAGTGAATGGATAATGAAAATGTAACATAGATAATGGATAGAAACAAGCATGATCAGGGTGTATGATGACAATTTAAATTTTTAAAATGTATGATAGGAAAAGATAGCTGGCCACTAATCCCCCTCAAAATACTCCTCCCTCTTATTCCACTATTCTTGCCACTTTCTGAAGCAGTTCAGGAAATCCTCTTCAGTAAGTATCTTTGGTATGTGTGATGAAAATTTGCAGCAACTGCTGCTGCCTAGCACCATCCAACAGAGAGGCAGACCCGTAATATTGTATTGTTTGCCCTCGTTCACTTATTCACCAGATCTGGCACCATGTGACTTCGGGCTGCTCCCTAAACTCAAAATGATTATTCAGTTTGCCCATTCAGATTGATTCAGGGCCTGAAGGCAGCCACACTCATGGAAGAGGATATCCCAGCTGCTCCAGAAAGTGGCAAGGGTCATGGGCTCATGTGTTTGAAGGGAGGAGGTATCTTGAAGGAGATTAGTGGCAGTTTGCCTTTTACTGGAATCATCTACTTTATAGAAAGAGATACATACAGTGGAATATTATTCAGCTTTTTAAGAAGAAGTTCAGCCATTTGTGACAGCAATAATGAATAGGAAGGACTTTATTCTGACAGAAATAAACCAAGCACAGAAAGATGAAACATACCACATGGCCTCATTTACATGTGGAATCTAGAAAAAATGAACTTTTAGGAAATAAAATGTTTGTTAATGAGTATACATTTTCAGTTAGAGAGGATGGATAAACTTCAGAGTTCTATTACACAGCACAGTAACTATAGTTATTAATATAATGTATATTTACAAAAGAGATTAAGTCTTAAATAAGCTCAACAAAAAATAAGTATTTGAGGTAACAGAAATGTAATCTTCTGTATAAATCTTACTTAATAAAGTTGAAAGGAAGAGAAACAGAAAGACAAAATACTGAGGAATAAATTTAACCAAGCAGGTAAAAATACACCTACACCGAAAATTAGAAAATGCTGATGCAATAAAATTGAAGAAGACACAAATAAATGAAAAGCTTGCCCATATTTATAGATTGTAAAAGCTAATATTATTAAAATTTACATGCTACCCAAAGTGATTCACAAATTTAATGCAATCTTTATCAAAGTTCCTATTTTTTACAGAAACTATAAATTCATATGGAACTACAAATACCCCAAGTAGCCAAAGAAATCTTGAACAAAAGAACAAAGATAAAGGCATTTCACAATCTGACTTCAAAATATACTATGAAAATATAATAATTAAAACAGTGTGGCACTGGTAGAAATAAAAATATATAGGCCAGTGCAAAGGAACACTTAGCTCAGAGGTAAGTCCATATATTTAGGTTTCACATTGAAGAAGATGCCAAGACTACATAATGGGGAAGGGATGTCCTCTTCAATAACTAGGGAGAAAACAAGATTATCAGCATACAGAAAAATGAGACTAGAACATTATTTCAGAAATAATCTCAAAATTGATTAAAAATTTAAATATAAGACCTGAAAATAAAAAAAACTTCTAGAAGAAAGCAAGGAAAATGTTCTACCATATTGGTCTGGACAATATATATGATAGATTTCAGTGTATGCATAAAATGACCCCAAAGCAAGGAGACAAAATATAGATAAGTGGGGCTGTACCAATCTAAAAGTTATCTGCATAGAAAAGGAAACAATCAGAGTAAACAGAAAATCTACCTATGGAAAAGAAAATATTCCCAAACCATACAAATGGTAAGGGGTTAATATTGAAAATATGTAAGGAATTAAAACAACTCAAGGGGCCAGGGATTTAGCTCAGTGGCATAAGTGCCTGCCTGGCAAGCGTGAGGTCATGAGTTCGATCCCAGGTACTGAAAAAAAAAAAAAAAACTCAAGGAAAAAAACCCATGCTTTTAAAATGGGCAAAGGATCTGAATAGATACTTCTCAAAAAAAGATATACAAATGACCAAGTATATGAAAAACTGCCCAACATTATTAGTCATCAAGGAGATGCAGAATAAACCTCACATCTGTTAAAATGACTACTACCAGAAACAAACTTAATGGCTACTAAGTGCAGAAGAGAGGATACCCATTTACATTTCTTGTAAGAAGGTAAATTGGTACACTCATTATGGAAAACAGTACAGATGTTCCTTGAAAAGACAAAATTTTAACTACTATATGTTCCAAGAGAATCCCACATCTGCATAAGTATCTAAAGAAAATGAGTAAGTCAGTATGTCAAGGAGATACCTGCATTCTGATGCTCACTGCACTGTTATTCACAGGGATTAAGGCAAGAAATCACTCTAGGGGCTGGAGGATAGAGAAATAAATCATGGCATATACATAAAAATGGTATTTTTCAGCCTTATTTTTCAGGAAATTCTGTCACTGGCAACAATTTGGATTAGGCTAAATGAAGTTTAGAAATTGAGGCATATGAAGACAAATACTGCATGATCTCACTTATAAATGGAACCTAAAAAAAGTCAAACTCATAGACATAGAAAGGAGGATAATGGTTGCCAGGTTGTGGGAGCAGAGGAAATGGGTAGATGTTGAGCATAGGACACCGAGTTTCATTCAGGACAGATCAGTTCTGGCATCCTGATGTACAACACGGTGACTATAGTGAATAATACTGTATTGTATACTCAAAATACGGTGAAACAGTGGCTATTAAGTGTTCTCGCTGTCTACTCAAGCAATAGTAAACAAAAGAAATGATGGGTATACCAGCTAGTTTGATTGTGATAAGTATTTCACAACATATATCAATTTACAATGTACACTGTAGGTACATAAAATTTTTATAATTTTCAATTATACTTTCCTGAGGCTGGAAATTATTTACTAAAAACATATCAATGATTGAACATTGAATGTAAGCATCCTGAGGATAGTATCCTGAAACTCATAATGAATGGGATTAAGCTTATTAACACAAAATATATTTCTCAGACAATTATACACTATAATCTCATCATGTATAATTCTCTTTTTACTATTATTTCTAAATACTTAACTTTATATACTGATATACTTTCAAATAATCTACAGATATTTTTTGTTCAGAGTATTGAAAGATGGAATGAACCAGGCAACACATCCCATCTAAGAAGGTTTGGGGGCTGATAAATCTTATGGCTCACAGAATAGAAATGATGCAAAAGATCATTAGAAGTGGAATAATAGATTTGAATTACAGGCAACATCAATATCTATTCAAATAGACAATATGTATTAATTTCAACAATTGTGTGCTTTCCTGTCAATTTAGGTCCTATTAGAAAAAAAGTGATTTTTCAAAATTCCCTGTTATTGCTAAGAAAAAAAAAAAAGCAATGCTTTATTTTTTTTCCAGTATGGAAATCTTAGAGGAATATAACCCCATTTTTCTCAACAATTTTAGTAAATGTGTTTAAGTCGCAGGCTACATTATTTATTTACCTCATGAAAGTAATTAAAAATGTAAATTACTTAATATTTAGGCACTAGACAAAAAAACGAGAGGGCACAACAATCTTCATTACTAAGGTCGTGACTAGGATGCTGATAACTTCCCAAAACTTCCACTGGTGCTCATTTTCAAAGGACCTCAAATATTTTAACATGAAAGAAAATGGGGAAATAAATATTGATTGTAGCATAAGTTGAACTTCCACCTTCAAATGTCTTCCTTTTTTCCCCCCTTAAATTTACATAAGTTGTTTTCTCAGGCAGCAGAGAGAAAGGCCAACTTGGTTAATGCAGGCATCAGAGTGTTGATATTTTTAAGGGGAAAAAATGTATTGGTCCTGTAGATATCTAGGCAATTGCCTCAAATATCTTATCTATTTTTATTTGCCAAGACATCTGGTCAGGGCCTGTGCATCTTGCATGGAAGGGGCAGGTCATTTGTACCCAGTCCATGGCAGAAGCAGGAAGGCATCAGGAGCCAGGTAGCACAGAAAATAAGTCATTATCAAGCAAAAGGAGGGTCTGACAGAGGGTTATCTTCAGCATGGCCCACAGAAGGCTTTGTTTCATACTTAGTACGGAGATTTATAGTTGCTGGATTGAGTCGTTTTGCCAACCTATTTTTCCTAATCATTTAAATGGTACCATCTTACCATAATTCATGCTTGCTTAGGGCCAATAACATATGGCCCTTTCAGTATTCCCCTTTTGAGCTAGATAAATACATTATTTTGTAGCAATGAACTCTAGATTATATCCTATAAAAGCAGACAGACCTTAGAGGAAAACAAATGAGAAAGCAAGAATTGATTGAGTATAAATTTGCAGTGGCTACATACATAGTAATTTGAACATGTTCATTAAATATAATCATGGCATAATTTGTTTCCTAATGAAGTAATAAAGGAGTGCACTGATAAAAGAATATGCGGTAAGATGAGAGAAAGAGCATTATTTAGGTCTTATCTGCATAATCAAGCAGACAGATCTCTTCTACGCATGAGGGAATTGCAGCTCTGTAACGGAATCAACTATGAAATTACCAAAAACAATTCAGACTTTTTTGGCCACTTGCAAAAAATAACTCTTTTGTTTAATTCCAGCAAAGCAACCATTCTTAAAGTCTATTTCTCTTTTTTGAAGAGGCAGAGCCACAGAACATAATCCATCAAGCCAACTGGGATGAATCACAGATTGCACAGATACTGCTAAAAATGAGAAAGTACTGCATCCAAATGAATTAAGAAACAGAATAATCCAGGATATTTTCACTGGCAGGCTTTCACACTGTTGGAAGGGTAATTAACTTCCTTTTCAAACACAGTAAAAATTTTTAGGACTGTACCTACACAGATATTTGCTTTTTTAAATTTTTTTAATTTAAAGAGAAAAAACAGAAAAAAGGTAGAAATATTACAGAATTTCAAAAAAAAAGGATAAACAGTAAGAGATCACGGGTTGATAAATTACATATTATCCTTTTAGAAATAGTTGTTCAAGTTACAAAATTAGAGCATACAAAGTACACATTCAAGCAGTGAGACTGCAAACAGATCTGTTCAACTAGATATTTGCTTTTTGACTGTATAAAAGTTATGAGACAGGAGTCCATTTACCTTAGCAAAAACTTTGAAAAAGATTTCTTAATAAAAATGTCGAGCAAGACTTTTAACAACTACAAGCATCATTACATGACATAAGTGCATTTATAAAGAAAGCATCATAGTAATGCACTACAAGAATCTGCAACTAACATTTTTCACCTAATACTTAGAATGTCTTTATTTTCAAATCAATACAAATAGATCTATCTGCTTTTTCCAAATTGCTAGAATGATATCAATAGTAATTTATTTAATGTTTGTCTTTAATGGAACATTTCAATGAGTGCAACATATTGATACCACTAATAATTTTCTAACAAATATCTTCCTATCTGCTTACGTTGTATGTGCGCATTAAATTTTGAGAAACTATCAATCAGAAACACATTTGAGAGTACTTGTTATCTTTCATTTTGTTGTCATTGAGAACTGTTAATTACTTTAATTTTATAAAGCTGCTGGACAAAATCAGTGTCATTGTTTTCACCAACACACATTGTGAGGGATACCAATGACCTTTTCAAATAATTTTAGGAACCTCTTTAACAATTTTTATATTAATCTGGTCATTGTTTTCCTTATATTGGAAGGGCTTTCAATAGATTCTAGAACATTTATGGAGTTTATGAAACTCTATGAGGGAAAGTACTTTTAGAGATTGAGTGTATGTGTTCTCCCCAAATTTCTATGTGAAATCCCTAATCCCTAGTGTAGCTATATTAGGCATAAGAAACTATCTAAGGCTAAGGTGAATTTATAAGGATGGGACCCACGTCTGATAGTTATTTTTGTCTTCATAGGAAGAGACACCAGAGGGGCACATTCATTCTCTCGCTCTCTCTCTCTCTCTCTCTCTCTCTCTCTCTCACTTTCCCTCATCCCCTTTCCCATCCCCATCACTTTCCTCTTCCCATTCCCTTCTCCCTATTCGCCTTGTTCTCCCGCCTCTCTTTCCCCTTCTTTTTCTCCCCCTCACCTCCCTCTTCCATCTGCTGGCCTGCACCAAGGAAAGGTCCTAGGAGGACGTGCTGAGAAGGTGGCTATCCGCAAACCAGGAGGAAAGCTCTCATAGAAAACAAAGTCGGTGGGAATCTTGATCTTAGACTTAGGCTTTTCCGAATTCCATTTCCTGTCATGTCCCCCTCTGCTAGAGCCTCTCCACACAGCATTCTGAGGTTACCATATTCAAGCATGAGCTGGAAGACAGGGGTAAGTTGTAAAGATGGGAATGCAAGGAGTGCTTACATAAGAGACATGTACCCCAATGGATTTGAAAGATCAAGAACCTCTTAAAATTTCAGTGAGCTTCCTACCACTCCCACCAGTTCACACATAATTTCATTGTGTCCTTTTATTGTGTCTCTTCTCTCTCATATATCTATATAATATATCTATATACATGGAAATATCTCTACATATATAAAGAGAGAAAAATTGCAACTATATACATATTATATATATATATATATATACATATATATATATATAATATGCTGGGTTTACTGTAACCCCTAAGAAATGCATCATTGTCATCTTTTATATTTTTTCTTTTCTAATAAAAAAAGTTTAAAAATCATCAAATTTCCTTGTTGAGTAGGCCCTTGGTGACTGTGGACATTCATGACCTGATGATAGCACCTCCTGGATTAAAATGCCAATCAGGCTATTTTCCCTAAAGTATTTTCCTCTCCTAAAGGGAAAATCCATACTTGCTGTTGAGATAATACAAGTTACACATTGTTGGCACATCTGTTCTCTTCCTAGATTGAAGGTACAAAAGGATACTTCCTCAGTCTAATTGTTATCCTAGGAATACCCAGTCCCCAGCCTTGAGTCTAACAAGACTTCCATACGTGGGTGCTATTGTATTGAACACAGGAAATACTTAAATTTACCATATTCACATAGAAAATAGTATATAAGCATAATCCGTGTTACTTATTCATTTGCGATAATTTGTATTTTCTTTTATCTTTGTAGGACCCCATAAATAAACTTCGAAACTACCCCAAAAATTAGCATTACACATCCCCACTCTTCAAGACCTCCCTCACCAGTGCATCCCACTGCACTTGACATGCCATTTCTCAGCACACCCACTGTGTTCACGCTACACTGAACGCCTCATCCCATGGTCTGCACACCTCACACTTACTGTCCTCACTGCACCACAGGGCATAGTACACATCACACCTCTCATCTCACACCTACCATCTCCATCACCAACACACAAGACATGACACTATACAATGCTACTTCCAATACACCGTACACCTGCTTACACTGCAGTACACAGCACACCGTTCCAAAACCACCATCACAGAATACCAGGTACCGCATAAACAAATATAAATTACTTGGTGTTTGTTCAATCTCAAGTGAAAACAGGGAATTTTGACATTCAAAGGTGTCTCATTTGTCTACCGTTTTATCATAAAATTCGACCCTATATAAAAATTACTATGAACTTCAGATAGACACATATGTTAGAATATACTTTCCTATAAAAGCAAAGTTATATTCATGTAGGTAAGTCAAAAATAGATAAAAGAAGAAAAAGTAAACTTGAGTTCTGATAATTTGTGAGGGATCCAGCGTAACAGTTAGGATCATGTTTTGTTCTATCCCCGGATCACTCTTCACTGACTAGACACTATTTGTTACATGATGGTATATAAAAATTTCTCCACTTATCTTGTGTCTCAGACCACTCAATAAGAATTCATATCTACTCCTTTGTTTCTATTTGCTGAGAATTTTTCCTGCATTTGGCTCACAACAAAAATTCAAACAATTCTCACTGAATCATTCCCTTGAACAGGGAGATTAATTTTCCATTACAAATTCTAAAATTATAAAAAATATATAAATAATTTATAAATTGTATAAAAATATAATTTCAAGATACAACCACTCCATGGAAGTCTATAAAGTTAAATAATACTGTTAGGGAATTTTTCAACCCTTGCTCCCTTGTTCATTTTCATCTTCTCTCAAATTTCATGGGAAATTTTAGAGCACTCAATTTCAAACAGAGTTGTGTAACAGATTTTAAATTAAATAAAACTATATTTCCCTGTGATTTAAAAGTAGAGTAAGTTTCTAATCAATTATGCATATAGTTCACTTGGCTTGTCCTTCATAGCATAGAATTTCTAACGGTGTATAAAGTTGGGAAAACCATAAACAGACTCTCTACCATATGCTAGCGTTTTCTTTAATTACAGTTCTATTTGGTTTCTTAATGAAGTAAAAGTAAAATCCAATATATAAATGTTATGACATTTAGGGATATCTAATTCATGTTCTCATCCTGTGATTGATTTTCCTTGATGAAGAATTAGAGTGGGTTAAGGCCTTTAAAGCCAAATATATTCTAAGCCTCTGAACATATCAGCTTCCAAATAATTGTATTTTATTTTCCTTCAAAACCATTCAAGTACAGCATTTTATAGCTCCTGTGAGGCCACCTTTCTGAAAGTAGGTATCTTTGTGAAAATGAAATCAATTTAATTTATCATGCACTTGAATTTGAAAAAGACTAATCCAAACTCTACTTTAACTCTAAAAGCAATCACACTGGTTCTTATTTATCTTGAGTATTTTCTGGTCACCTCATTGTGAATTAGCTAGTGAAAAGTAAGACCACAATATAATAAATAAAATAATTATTATTAAACGATGACTGAAATTATTTTAGCTATCACATGTTAGAATTCAGGAAGGCATGTAGGAAAATGACAGAATAGGATTCTCTAGTGATCACCCTCCACACAGAAACATCATTTTGAATAACTGTTCATACATGAAAATATTTTTGCAAAAGCTAAGGGAACCAGTTAAAAGATCACAGTACCAGAATGTAGCACAGAAATAAGAAAAAAATGCAATGAAGCATGTAGGAAAGATAAGTTTGCATTTTTCACATCACTTCTTCCTCACTCCAAGGCAGCACTGCATAGAGAGATACAACCTCTGTTTAGGAGACAAAGAGGAGGGTGATCAGAGCTTTTCCTTTGATCCCAACACCAGGTCAACCACAGGGAAACCCAGCACCAGACAGGCCCCTGTGGCCCCACATTCTAGGGCAGTACCCATACACTGAGCCTCAGACCCACTCTGGTGCTATCCCAGGCTAGGAAGCCCAAGAAGGCTTCAGATCTGTGCAGCAGACTCAATTTTTGGTCTAAACCACAGTTGGTCCAACTTCAGCAGCTCCAGAGCTGGTTGCTCCAGTTTTTCTGGGCTGTTCTATTTCCAGGACAGCTCCTGAGGACAAATTTTAGGCTAGACCTCAGGTTCCAGGCTTACCTAGATGACCCAATGAACAGATTCACACACAGGGATCCAGCCACCATGCAGAATCAGTCTAGGGACACCAATAGCAAACCTACCTGTCGACCAAGATAGCTGGCCTTCCCAGAATCTCTGAATGGGCTGATTTTTGAAGAAGTTTCCTAGGCAGAGCCAGTCTGAAAAGAATGGAATAAGTGGGGTTTTTTCCAAAAGTGCAGACACCAACACCTAGCTGCAAAGATCAAGAACAATCTGGGCTATCACCCAAAGTTATCACCAAAAGTTAAAAGAAAGTGTAGTGATCAACCTTAAAGAAATGGAAGCACATGAACGGTCAAGCAAAGAATTCAAAATAGCCCTTTAAGGAACTTCGGCAAACTTCAAAAGAATACAAAGAAGAAATGAAGAAAAATAATAAATGACTAGAATGAGAAATTTAGCAGAAATATTGAAGAGATTTGTCTTAAATAAAAAATCTGATTTGAAAAGTACAATAAGCAAAGTAAAAAATGCAGTAGAAATCAATGAAGAAGAAAGAATCTGTAAATTCAAAGACAGGTTGTTTGAAAGTATATAATCAGGAGAGGGAAGAAAAATGAAAAGCAATAAAGAAAGTCCACAGGATTTGTGGAATAGCCTCAAAAAAGCAAAATTTTGAGTTATCAGATTTAAAGGAGAACAGAGACAGCTTAAAGAAATAATAGTAAAAAATATTCCAAACTTGTAGAAAGGTATGAGTATCCACATAAAGGAAGTTCAAACATCTCCAGTCAGATTCCAGCCAAACAAAACTACAGGAAGTACACAGAGACATATAATCAAACTATCAAATATCAAAGACAGAGAGGATTCACAAAGTAACAAAAAAAGAAGCAAATAATTTATAATGGAATTTTAATACAATTAGAAGCAGATATCTCAGTAGAAACTTTATAAGCCAGGAGAGAGTGGGACCACGTATTCAAAGAGCTAAAGGAGAAAAACTGCTAACTAAGAATACTAGATGAGGTAGAAATGTCCTTTAGAAAAAAAAGAGAGAGAGATAAAGATTTTCCTCCAAATAGGCTGAGGGAGGTTCATTAACACCAGACCTGTTTTACAAGAAATACTATAGTTCTTTAAACTGAAAGAAAAAGATGTTAACTGAGTAGCACAAAAGAATCTGAAAGTATAAATCCCATTGACAAAAGTAAATCAACTTCAGAATATTGTGATACTGTAGTTGTGGTATACAAATAGCATTTTTAGTTTCACAGATGAAACTATTAAAAATAGCTATAACCATTTGTTAAAATATATGCAATGTAAAAATATACAAATTGTGTCATCAAAAACACAAAATATGTATGGGGTAGTAGAATGAAGCTGTAGTTTTATGCAACTAAAGTTATCAGTTTAAAATGGTTTTCATTATACAGACTGCCTATCAGAGACTCACATCATGTGCAGGAACTAACAAAGACTGAGAGTTAACATAAAATGATATTATCTGCAAATGCAAACCAAAAAGGAGCAGGAATAGTCACACTTACATCAGATAAAATAAACTTTAAGTCCAAAACTAAAATCAGACAAAGAAGATCAGCTTATAATGATAAAAGGATCAATTCGTCGTGAGAATATAATATAGTAATTATAAATACATATGCACTCAAAATCAGAACAACTAAACATATAAAGTAAATATTAAGAAACCCGAGGGGGAAAAGAGTCTGTGTTGTAATAATAGTAAGGAACTTCAAAACTCCATTTTAAGCAATGGACAGATAATGTAGACATAAAATCAATCAGGAGACATAAATTTGAACTACACTTCTAACCAAATGATCGTAACAGGCATACACACCAACTCCCATCCAACAGCCTCAGAAAACACATTCTTCTCAACAGCATATGGAACTTTCTCCAAAATGGATCAAATGCTAGGTCACAAAGTAAGTCATAAAAAATTTGAATTTTAAAAGATTAGTCATATTGAGTACCTTTGCTTATCACACTGTTATGGATTAAAAACTGATGGTCAACTTAACACCAGCTGAATTAAATCAGCATGGTGCTGAGGGTAGATGTTCCACCCGAGGAAAGTTGCCAGCATAAATAGAGACCTAGAGAAGGAGAAGCTAGGCGTTGTAGGTTCTCCTATGTGTTGCTATTTGGAGTTGCTGGTTCTCCTGGAAGAGCTCATCATGACCAGCTTCCCCAGTGTGAGTTCAACCATTGTCATCAGAGGAGCTCAGGACCTTGTTGATGAGAGTGGCTGTGGTTCACTTTGGGGGAGCTCTGCTCCTTACATCGAGCATCACTTCCTAGCTCCAGAGGAGAAGACACGTGCCATTTAATCTCCAGGACAAACTCATCATGCTGGCTTTTTGGCATGTATTCATCTGTTCTTATCATCGGAGGAGCTCGGGATCTCCGTGTCGCTGAGGATGGCTATGGTGCTTTTCAGGACAGCCCTGGTCTTTATTATGAGTATGACTTCTAGGCTCCAGTGTAGAACCCTCAGCCTACCAGCACAGCTCCTTCACCCCGCTGGCATAGACTTTCTAGCTTCCACCGCTGACCTGTGGGCCTTCCCAGCATGGATCTGTAAAACAGACTGGCATGAGTCTTTCTCATGGGCTCTAGGCCTCCAGTTGGACTCGTGGGAGGCATTGTTATGGGCTCTAGGTCTTCACCTGGACTCATGTAGGACATTAATGTGGGATTCAGACCCTTGGCTGAATATTCTATGTCTTTAGTGTTGTGGATAGATTTCCTGCACTTTCTTGTGTTAACTCTGGGTGACCGTCATAAAATAATATTATAAATTCTGTGTCCTGATTTTAATTGTTCTCTGCACAACGCCTGACTAAAACACACACAAGTATAAAATTAGAATACAAGGAGGAATTTCAGAAATTCAGCAAA
Organism: Hydrochoerus hydrochaeris; assembly: GCA_004027455.1. Lineage (NCBI taxonomy): Eukaryota > Metazoa > Chordata > Mammalia > Rodentia > Hydrochaeridae > Hydrochoerus > Hydrochoerus hydrochaeris. The sequence goes on along the minus strand of PVLA01007271.1, from coordinate 66,101 downwards.
TATGTAAATCAAGCAACAAGATCCTAAGTGAAAGAAGAAATTAAAGGGAAAATTAAAAAGTACTTGAGACAATCAAAACTGGAAGTACAACATACTGAATATATGGGATACAACAGCACTGTTCTGAGGGGAATTTTATAGTGGCAAATGCTTAAAGGGGAAAAAAGAAACTTTTTAAGTAAATAACTAACTTTATACTCCAGGTACTGAAAAAGAAAACTAAGCCTAAAGTTAAATCAAGATATTTTGCAAAAGAAAACATAAATGACCAACAAGTACATGAAGAAATTCTTAACATCATATTACATCAGAGAAATATAAACTGTTATGGTTTGTAATCTTAAATTTAATCTTAGATGTTTGGCCTTGGGTCAGGCCCAAAATGATGCAGCTCATATGTTGAAACTTTCAGCCCCAGAAGATGATACTATAGGAATGGGGTGGAAAGACTAGGAAATGGCACTTAATTATAGGAAGTAAGTCACTGGGGACATGGCTTTGAAAGCAAATTTTTGTCTCTGGGCCCTTTCTTGCCATCTTTTTATTTTCCCATTCACCATGATGACATGACCAGCTGTTCTCCACCACATGTTCTCTGCCATGATGTTTGGTCTTGGGTCAAGCCCAAAATGAGGAAGCCAAATAGCAATGTACTAAAACCTCTGAAATGTGAATCAAAATAAACTTTTTCTCCTTTAAGATACTTTACTCAAGTATTTTTTCACATTGACACAAAGCTGAGACACATACACATACACACACATGCAAAGGAGATATAACCTCACAACTACTACAATGGCCATTATAAAAAGTTATAAACAAGTATTGGAAATAAGAAAAGAGAAACTTTGTACACTACTGGTAGATATGTAAATGCATACAGCTGCCACAATAGAACTCACTGTCGCGGTTCCTCAATAAAGAAAATAGGACTAGATTGTCCAATGGCTAGAAGTTACAAGTAGACAAGAGGGATAAACTCCAGTGTTCTATTGCACAGTGAAATGAAAATGATTAACAATATATATTGAATATTTCAAAATAGAAGATATAGAATGTTGTCATCAGAAAGAAATGATAAGCATATGAAGTTATGGATATGCTAAATTGTCCTAGTTTTATCAAACATAATGCATACGTGCATTTAAACATCACAATGTAATCTATAAATATGAACAAGTATGAAGCAGTAATTAAAAACAAACTTTTACAAATAATTTTAGAAATTAAAAATAGAACTACATTATGATCCAGCAATCTTATTATTGGATACATGTCCAGAATAATTGAAATTCATCTAAGAGTTTTCTGCATTCTAAATTGTACTTTGCCAAAATTAAAAATGTTTATATTTTAAAAGATACCATTAAGAAAGTAAAAAGACTAGAAGGAATTAGTTACAAATCAAATTTCACATATCAAAACACTATAAAGAATTTATAGCACTGAGACAGCTTAATTATAAGAAGAATAGTTAATTAAAAATGAACAAAAGTATAGAACAGACTTTTTACCAAAAATATACATGAATGCTTAATAAAAGATAGTCAACATCATTAGTCATTAGGGAAATATAAGTTAGTGCAATTTGTGATATCACTTTACAATCACTAGAATGTCTATAATCAAAAAAGCAGAAATAGTAAGTTTTAGAAAGAATGTGGATAAATGGAACACTCACATGTTTCTGGTGGAAATTAAAATGTCATTGCCAGTTTTGTGTTTTCTTAAAATTTTAAACATAAAATTCCCACACATCTATTTTTAAGTATCTACTTAATAAATATAAAAACATATATCCACACAAAGACTTTTAAATGAATGCTTTTGGTATCATTATACACATGATAGCTATAAGGTGAAAACAATCCAATATCCACCTAGTAATGAACAGCTAAAATGGGGTATATCCATGAAGCAGATGCTAATTAGCAACAAAAATTAATGATCTGCTCATATACATAAAGCCCAGGTGAACTTCAAAATTATGACACTACGTGAAAAAGGTAATACCAAAAAAACCTTACACTATATGCTTTGATTTATAGAAAGTGCTATATAAGGAAAAATGATGGAAAGAGAAAACAGATTTTTGTTTGCCTGGGGCTTAGAGTAGAAATAGGATTGATTCCAAATGGACATTAGAAAACTTTTTGAGGACATGGAAATAATGGCTCTACTATTGCAAATTTTATAAATATCTTAAAACTATTACATACTTCATATAAGTAAAATTTATTATATATATATATTTTTTTATAACAATAATGCTGTTGAAAATTCACACAGGTAGTACATTATAATAGGTAGCAAACAAATCTAGGGATTTCTGTCTTCTCAGCCCAAGGCATACTGTATTAGTTCCCTAAATACACCAAGGCACATAAAACAGACGGCCTCAGAGCATTTGGGGGGAATACTCACATGCTTAAAGAAAGATTACAGACCAGTAGACGTAGGTGGGATGATCATTAGATACTGAATCAGACTTACAGTGAAACTTTCATTATTAACATAGGTGTAAATTTACATTAAGAGATAATGTCGATGAAAGAAAAAAGTTGGCCAAAACAAGATTATTGATTCAAAACACAATACAAGATTTTTTCAAACATTCTTGCAACTATTAGAAGTGCTAAGAGATATTGTCAGTCCATTTAACAACAAGTATCAGTTAGGCACAAATTAGAGGATTTGCTGAAAGTTTTTCTTTGCTTTGTACATCAACCAAGCAAAGTCTGTCCATTCTGTGTCTGACTTTTGCTGAAAATATAAATTAGCTCTGATTGAATAACACTAAATTGAAAAGGATATTTACCTTTCTTAATGTGCCCCTAGAGCAGGTTTCCTTCAGGGAATATTAAATTTATATATAATATAATGGCCTGTGAAATGCAAGCAACACATATTAACATACAGAAAAAACTACACATAATATTTAAACCAAGATACATAAGATACGTTTCTCTTATTTTCTGGAACTACTATCATTTTTCATTGATTCAAGGGTATTGAATTAATTTAATGCTTATGGAGCAACTGCCTATGTTTATTTGAAAACATGTTCTTTAAAAATAGAAACTCTTATGGAGTATGTATTGGTTACTTTTCTCTTGTTTCAGGGACAAAATATTAGACACCCAAAATCAAGGGAGGAAAGGTTTACTTAGCTCACAGTTTGTGGAGGTTTCATTCCATAACCAGCTGACTCCGAAGCAGGGTGGCATAGCACAAGTCCAACAATGCAAGGCAGCAGAAGGCAGTGAAAGCAACAAGAGCAAAAGAAGGGGAGAACAAGCCTCTTTTCCTTCCTTATGTTGTAAGCAGGCCATCACCTTCTAGGGCAGGTGTAGCACTCACACCATCTCACTGCCCTCCTCTTGCACAAGATGAGGATATTTACAAAGTGAGGACCCTGACCCCTACTGAGTTGCTTCATTAAACTTCTAAACTTCTCAAGTTGATACAATTTATCAACCATTACATAATAAATAAGTCTTCATTTTAATATTGCTTTTATACCAACTCAATGCCTAATAACTATAATTAAACACTGACCATTAATAAGATAATTGGCTCTATATCAAAAGATTTACAAATAATGTGAATGCATGTGTTATTGAGTGAACATAAAACATTAGACTGATGAATGATTATTTCTGTGATTTTCCACTTTAACTACACTTGAATGTGCCTAGTAAATTGTGGTGAAGATTATCACACATGACTTGTGAAAATTAAATGTGAGAATGCTGTCTTCCTAAACTTTGGAGTTTCCAAACTAGGTTTCTTAGATAGAGTCCTGGAGAACTCAAGTGCATCTAAAGCTGTCATGGTGAAGATTAGGATGGGAAAGGGATTCAGGGAACTAGCAAAATGGTGTAAATTAAGGGGGACAAGATACACAAAAACTCCAAGATCTCAAATCCTGAACTCCAAATTCTTCTTCAGTCAAAATCCTCTCATTATACCTGTTATTTGTGGGGTTCCAGCCTAGAGTTCAATAGAAAGTGAAAGTTTCTACGGATGTTAAAATTTGAGAAACATGGCCTTAATTAGCAAAAAAGACAAAGAAAGTAATTCCACTCTGTGCTTACTATTGGCAGGAACTATACTAGATTTTTGTAAAATATAGATTATTGTTTTTATTTTCACAGCATATGTAAGATGAAGTTATTATCTAATTTTGCTAGAGAAAATTATGTCTCAAATATATTAATTCAGTATTAAAATCACATTGCTTATTAAAATCAGGTATTTGATGAAAAAGCAAGTTTCCATGCTAATGAACTTTATTTTATAGCTCTTTTATCCATTACTCTGTTCTAACTATAATTTAATGTATTTTTCCAGTTGTCTTCACTATTCCATCCTGATTTCCCAAATATCAATTTGGAAGAAAATCTTATTTATTTTTTAAATCTCATTTTCTTTCTTAATTAAGCACTTTTTGTACACAAAGGGACTTGAATTTAAATTTTGAAAACATGAGCTAAACAAGTCCAATGAAGTCCAGAGCACTTTCTGTTTCATTTTATTGGAAGAACCAATAAAAATTTTATTTTTATGCATATATATTTCACATATTTTTTAAAAAACACATTTCAATAAAAAACTCAGATCTCATAAAATCAATTCATCTTTCAAATGTAACCTACTTGTTTATCTCAGTTTTTACATTCTTAAATGTTTGCATCAAAGAAATAACAAAATGCAGGAAAGCACTGGAGTGTATTTATGTAAACTTCTGAAAAAATGGTAGCACAAATAGCAAAGAACAAAATTAATGAAAACTATTAACATCTTACTTGTATTTCCTGCAGAGTGAAGGCAGAGTGAAGAGCTGTGTTTAGAGAAAAACCACCCCGTGAGGTACCAACAGTGCTCAGTTATATGGCAAACCCCTAACACTCCCAAATAGTAAAAGCTGCCAACTCCTTTGATCTCATATACACTCAAAGGCTTAATATAAAATTAGGTTGCCCCCCATTAGATATGCTCCTATCTCTTTTATCATTTTAGCATTAATAAATTTTAATTAGAATTAGGCACTGTTTTTTGTGATTAGAAGCTTGAAACATGTAGGTCTACCCACCCTGCTTCCATCCTCCACAAAAAGGTAGTTTATTGAGTGATTAATCAATTTTTTTTCATCTTTCTCAAAAAGGTCTCTATGTTTCACAAATGTCATCAATGTGTTCATGTCACACACTGTCACAGTGAAATGTATGTATATGAGTATGTTTTCTTGGAACACCATGTGTTATTCATTTTTTTATTTTAAAAACATGTAATATTGAGAAAGCTGCAACCCAATTAGGCCTTAAATGTGAAATGTGAGAGAAATATTCTGATTCAAGTTATGGAACGTGTCAGGAATATTTCACTAAAATGCCCAAAGAAATACTGCTCAGAAAAAGAATTAAAGAGGGAGAATAAGCTCATTTGAATTTAGAATGAAGTCTCATTCTATTAAATATTCAATTCTCAGATTTGTAAAATAAAGGAAATTAGCAGAAATAAAAGCTCTGACTAATTTGGACTGTAGCACACTGATACCCATTATGAAGGGGGCAAGCCAAGACGGTCTTGGACCATGCATGGCTCTGCACAGTGCAGTATAGCAGAGCTGGCTCTTATTCTGAAACAAGCCATCCTGAATGAATAAGCTCACAGCAAAGTCAGGAGAATGCATCTATATTTCTCCAGGAAATCAATTATTTTAGCTAAAGGAAGCTCAGGTATTCATTTCACTGAAATAAATTTACATAAAACAAAACATGAAACTATTTCTTTACAATTTAGCTGTTTCCTAGATAAGAAAGTTGATTATTTTCTTTGACTGCGTGAAAATGAAAGGTCAAATGCAAAAAAAAAAAAAAAAAGCTAAAGTCCCCAATACGAGTTCTATGACACCACAGTTTGTTGATTTTATTTCAGGTTTTATAGCCATGCATGCAGTTTTGCAATAAAATCCTTACACAAATTAAATTTTTATGAATAAATTATTCAGAGACATAACCCTTAGAATTTAATAAGTTTCTAGGTTTTTTCCCTTTTGGACAAATTATAGAATCACACCTCCACTTCAATTTATCTCTACCTTCCTATTATCTGATAATGTTCAACTCTTGAATAAAATTTGAAGCAACAGAAACAGAAAGGACACAAACAATAGTCATGAATATGTACTTCCTTTTTTAAATTGCTGTTCAATCAAGTGCAGAATTTTTCTTTGTTCTGATCCTTGTTGAGTGATAATACTGACATGGATCTTTACATTACTAGGATTAGAAAAAGGGGAGAGGGAAAGAACAATCTCAAATCAATTTTTACATTAAAGTGAAGAATTTTGAAAGTATTGCTTTCCCCTATAATCTCATAAAGGCACCAACAAAAGTAACCATGCATGGAGTGGGGGGATTTTTAAGAAAAAAAAATAGCTTCCTCAAAGCCTGTTTATTGCTTTAAATGTTGTTTAAAAGCTTTTTAAAAAGCAGCTTTTTTCTTCGGCTTAGACATCAACAGGGGATAATTGCTTTAACATGCTTTTAAATCATCCTGTTTAACACACATGGTGGCATCAAAAGCCTGTGCTTAGAAAACTTTTTACTTAACTGGACGGTGTGGGAGGAGGGTCAGCCACAAAACCTCTTTAGAAATAATCACAGTTTTATTTTAGAACTTTTTAAATTTTTTAAAATTATAATACAGTAAGATGGACTTATTACTTTACACATTTGTGAATTCTATCACGTGTATAGGTTCCTTATCCTCATGATCAGAATAGAGCCAATTCTGTCACCCCAGGAAAAGCCCTTATGACATTCCTGTATAGTCACCTCCCTCCCCTCAGACTCTGGCAAGCACTGATTCGTACATCACTACACCATTATCTCTTTGAGAATGTCGCACACTGGGTAACAGGTTTTGTCTAGGACTAGGAAGATGATTGACTTGAGGGTGGAAATATTACTTATGATTTTTTTTCTGTGCAGAAGAACTGAAGCAATGAAATCAGCTGTGAAATACAAAATTCTTGAGCCATCTGTGGCAATTACTCACTCGGTGTGCTTTAAATTCTCTAAGCCAAACAGTTTGCCTATCCCGGAAGTATACATTGGGACCTGGATGAATCGAAACCAATAACATCTATGCACAGAGAAGACACACTCAAATTCTGCAATAGCTGTAAGTTATAATTCTAGAACCAGGAGTTTGAAACCTTCTTCTTTGGAATAATTATTGCATTAGTAAGTAGAATAAATTCTTGGGCACTTTTACTGCACCAAATGTTTAATGAATCTCTAATCTTCACCAGGCCAGAACATAGTACAGCATCACATAGATGTAAGAGAAAAAAATCAACTCACTTCATTTTCAGCTGAAACTTAAATTTCCATCTTATTTAAATATAACTGAGTCTAGGCCTTATTTGTTTTGTGCTTCATTGTAAGAAAACTTAAGAAATGATGTAAACTGAAATTAGGAAAATATATCCAACTATATTTAGTAGAATGGAAGAGTTATTGAGGTCACTAATTTATGGATTGAAAGTCAAACCATTTGAGAGTCTGAGACACATTTCCAAAGAAATTTAATGTTAATAATTTTAAGTAGATTGCATGAATTTTAGCATTGTAAAACGCGATGCAGTCCCCATTTTAGATTGTGCTAGGGTGAGCAGATGTTCAACAATTTGAAGTCTGTTTAGAATCTTTCTACCTGCTGGGTTTAATTTCAGAAGCAAGCACTGTTCTTGAAGATAGACAAAATGTTATTTGTTCTTTTATCCATGCACCCTGTTACACTAATTTCCATCATTTCCAGGTCTGTTTATGGCAGGTCATTTCTAGTATATGCAAAATATAATTGTATTCCTTAGGAGAGAGTAAATCTTGTTCCTGTATGCATGAAATTAAATATTACAAAATAATTTGAGGTGTACAGAGAGTACATACTGTTGTGTGATTCTAAGTTAAAAATAAAATGCCACAGATTTTCTAACAGTATTAAAGAAATGCAAAGGCCTTAGAAAAATGTTTGCTTATTTTCTTTATAGGTTTCTAAAATATCAAATGAAATTTTAATATTAACTAAAATAAGTATACTCTAATTTTTGTACTTAGGTTTTTAAAATAATTTTCATAATACTTCATATTTACAATGAGTAAAAATTGTTTTCCATTTTTTATCTTTATTCTGTTTATGTCATTGCACACTGGTGATTGAACTTTTCATTACTGTGTTCAATAAAAGAAATTAGATAGATCAGACTTTATTTTTTTATTCTCTTTCTCATAATGAAACCATTCCATATTTGAACATTAGTAGTTATTTAGGGTTTTACAAAGTATATTATATAAGCAAGGTCCTTCCATTTATAGGACACAAAATTTTCTAAACACGTGAGTGGAATTATTAAATAATTTTTATTCATCACTAAAGTGAGAATTTGACAGTTCTCATTTCTTCTATTAGCCTTTTAATTATATTTTTGATTTATCAATGTTAAATCAATTTAGCATTTCTAGAATAAAGCTCACTTGTTCCTGGGATATTGTGTGTGTATACAGATACAGATAGATCAATATAGATGTAAATATGGACATAGATATATAGATACAAACACTTGCTATGATTTGGCATCAAAGAAACATTTGATACGTCAAATAATTTGGGAACATTTTCTCCTTTTCTCTTTAATGAAATAATTGGCATCACAATTATAATATTTCTTCCTTAAATGTCTTCTAAAAGTTCACTAATCAAACTGCATAAGACTAAGGACATTTTGTCAAAAAATTTTACTTAGAAGTCTACTCTTGACAGTTATGCAACATTCATATTTTATTGCTCTTATTTTAGTGTTACAAATTATTATTTTCTTAAGGGAATTTCCAAAATTTATTTCACTTGAATTTTAAAATTTCCACCTAAAAAGTTATTTATAATATCAGCTAATTAAATTGAAGACATTTTCATGAGTAATGAAGAAAACTGTCTTCTGAAGGATGCTGAAGCACCAGTTCTTTAGTCTATGATGAGTAGAAGAGAAATAGCAGTCCTTTTCCATAGGAACAGGCTAATGAAATGAGCAGATTCATTTCAGTTATTCCAACAAATAACCAAAGAGCGGTAGAATTACAGTATCGTGCTTTTGCATATGAATGATACAAATATCATGGAGGCATGGAGTACCTTTTAAAGGAAAAAACAAAGGCCATCCACAAAGTAATTGTGTCCCAAATTTCTAACTAGAATCTGATCATATGTCTAGATCTAGTTTCCAATTTTTAGGAAACATAGGCAACAGAATATGTTAAATATCTCTACAAGAATGCACTATTCAAATCAGCTATATGAAACTCTGTAGGACAAATGACTGGTTCCTCCCTTATTTACATAGAAAAACAACTTCAAGATAGAATTTATAAATTAAGAGAGACTTGAGGTATTTAAATCAATTCACAATACTTGAACATTATTTGGATCTTGATGTAAACAGTTAACACGTGATGCATTTTACTCAGATTTCAAGCAGGGTTTTGTGTGTATGTACGTAAATACTGACCAGCTTGTTGTAAAGTTTACATGGAAAAGAAAAAGACCTAGGACAGCAAGCATAACATTTAAGTAGAGCAAAACCAAAGGACTGATACTAACTGATTTCAAAACTTACTAGAAAGTTATAGTAATCAAGACAGCATCGTACTGATAAAAGAGACAAATAAGGGAACAGAATAAAGGATCCAGAAAAACACTCAAATAAATACAGTAAGCTGGTCTTTAAAGGACAAAGATAGATTTTTTTTAAACAAATAGCACTAGAACAAGTGGATATTCACATCAAAAAAAGTAAATTTAGACCATTCCTTATATCTGTCACAAAATTTAAAATGAATCATAAACATAAAACTAAAAAAAAAGATTCCTAGAACTAAAAAACAGAATAGTCTACACAACCAACCATATAGCAATTATAATGAGAAACATATGATAATAATTAGTAAGCTTTAAAATAATTAATAACCTGGACTTCATCAAAATTAAGAACTCTGTTCTACAAAAGATGATGTCAAAAGAATGAGAAGACAAACCACAGACTTAAAGACAATATTTGCAAAAGAAATGTCTAATAAATGACTGTTATTCAATAGGAAAATATTATACACTCTAATGTAAACCAGGGACTTCTGGCAATAATGATATGTCAGTGTAGGTTCACCAGTTGTTATTCAATAGGTACAAAAACTATTAAAATCAAGAAAATGAACCATCTGATTTTTTAAAGTGACAAAAATCTGGACACCTCACCAAAGAAAATATACAGATGGAAAAGAAGCCACACTGTAATGCTACTAAGAAAATTAAAATAACCAATGACTGCATACCAATTAAAATGGCCAAAATTGATAACACCAAATGGTGACAAGGATGCAGAAACACAACACAGTACAGTCTCATTATAAGACAGTTAAGTCATTTCTTAGAAACAAACATGCACATACTATGTAGTATAACAATTGTATTCTTTCAAATAGTATTTATGACATGCCGTTATGGTTGTTAGAATGTCTCCCAAAAGTTCATGTGTTCAATGATTGGTCCCCAGTGTAGCAATGCCCAGAGCTGCCACTATTACAAGGTGACTGAATCATGACAGCTGCAATTCCATCAGTGGGTTAATCCACTGATGGGTCGTAACTTGATGACATTAGTGGGACATAATAGAAACTTAGGGAGTAGTACCTAGGTGAAAGGAGCTTGTCACTATATAGTCTCCTTGGTCCTTTCCTCTCTCATTCTTTCTCTGCTCCCTGTCTGTCTGAGGAGAGCAGTTTTTGCTCTTCTGTGCCCTTCTGCCATGATGCCTGCCTTACCACAGGATCAGAAACAATGGCGCCAACCATGGGCTGAAATGTCTGAAATCATGCACCAAAATAACTTTTGCTCCTTTAAACTGATTCTCTTAAATACTTTGTCACAGCAACACAATGTACACACACACACACACACACACAACATGAATGTCTACAGCAGCTTTCTTCATAATTAGCAAAACTTGAAAGCAACCAATATATTCTTCAGCAGATGGATAAACTATGGTTAATATGCACAATAGAATATCATTCAGCATTTAAAAGAAATGAGTTATTAAAACATGATAACACATAGAAGAATCTTAAATGTATATTATTTAGTGGAAGAAACCAATTTGAAAGTGATGCATAATATGATTCCAACTACATGATATTCTGAAGAATGCAAAACTCTTAAGTTAGTAAATTGTCATGGGTTACAGGGCAAGAAGGATGATCAAAATACAGAGGATTTTTAGGGCAGTGAAACTATTCTGGATGATACTACTATAGAATGACAGATATGTGTCACTGTGTATTTGTCAAATCCAGAATGTACAATGCCAAAGCTACACTAATGTAAACCATGGACTTATGGCAATAATGATGTGTCAGCGTAGGTTCACCAGTTGTAACAAATGTGCCACTCTGGTGCAGAATGCTGATAAGTTAAGGGGCATGGGTGTGTGAGGACAGGGACTATGGCTACTCTGTAGTTTTTGTTTAATTTGTTGTGAATCTAAAAATATTCCTTCAAAAAATTCTATTTAAAAAGAAAAATGATGCATTTAGGTGTTTGGGATATTTAGTGCATATTTCATGATATTATGGAATTGTTCATTGTTTTTAGTTTGGTTATGCTGTTGTGGTTGCTTATAAGATTTGAGAGTCATTCTTTAATTGAGAAATATAATATTTTCCTGTCTGCTAATGACATTGTAAGATGCTCTGAAATATTTCCCTTCGTGCTCTATTTATCTGCACATTTTTTTACTTGTTTAATTCCTAAGGCATACTTACACATGAATCCGTGAAGACATGCATGTCTTTATATGTTAGCATTATTTCAGATGAGTAGTTAACTTCACTTCTTAATAAGATGAAAAAGATACTGTGAATAGCATGTAACACAAACAAGGAGGTAAATGTGATGAAAAATACGAACTTAAATAATACACTTTTACCTCCTAATAATAGCTTCATTTGTTTTTAAATATGCATTTATTTTGCTGAAGATTTTTATAGCTCAGATGCTTCAGGTTTTATTATTTTCTTGGAAGGTAAATGTTTGCCTTATTTTAGTTGTCTGCTGCAATGAGTATTAAAGCGTGTATGTTCATCTTTATATATATATCTTTATATATATGATATATATATCATGTATTCCTGGAGGAATTGGTTAATCTGCTTCAATTTCCTCATAAATAAACACTGTGATGCCTAATTATAAAGTGTCATGCATTTGTCAAAATTACAATGCTATTTGAGAAGTCAAATGTATAAAAAGAACTTTGTGTTAGGATGAGTTTTCTGATTTTCTCATTCTCTGGCTAGAAGAGACACTGTTCAAGGCTCTGCAGTATTCTGGCAGATGCCTTTATGTCTGATCTTGTTAATGTTGAGCGTAAAACAGTAACTCACGATCTGCATTCTTTCTTCATATTTATTTTTCATATCTGAAAAAGGAAGATGTTTTCTTCTTTTCATTGTTATGTTTATTTTAAAACTAAGGTCAGGATGGGGCTCTGTAATTTGCTGCAGCTGCCATATGCTGTCATAGCCAGACAATTTGTAAGTCCCATGGCTGATATTTAGCTGTGACAAAACCTAGTTTCAAAAAATAAGGACACTGAACTCTAACTTTTGACCAGGTTTCAGGGTCAAGCATCTGACTACACATGAAGCAAGAAACCTTTTTAAATCATACTATAGTTCCCTAACCTCAATCAGTAGGAGAGAGAAAATTGCAGCTCAGTGTTTGTGTTAATCTTTTTGTTGTGAAACATCCCGGCAGTATGAGGAACTGCAATACGAGCCAATCCAAATTAAATATCAAAATTATAAGTCAATTCTTTTCTGCCAATCTAATAGTTCATATATCTAGTTTGGAATTAGAATATTAAAACTTTCAACAAATTGGTGATATATAAAAATGCAACATTTGTTAGAACCTTAGGACTTCCTCTACTCAGTAGAACTAAAATTGTTTTATTGAAACTTCAAAAAAGGAAGGCTACTCTCAGAAAACTACTCAGGCCTGTGGTGGAAATGCATGCATGCCACAGCAGGCCATTAGTATCATTAAAGGCTCTAAAAAGGTTACTCACCATCACTAACTTAGATCAAAATCTACTCATATACTCATCAACACATAAATAGCAGTGATTATTCTTTGAATACTTGTAACAATTTCTGGCCTTTTAAAAAAAATTTTCCCCATACTCATCACTCACCAACCTCACCTGAGTTTACATGACACTGCAAGACATCTTAAAAATACTCATGCTTGCGTTCAGCTATCATATGGGTATGGTTTCATTGTATCCACCAAGGTTTCATGAATTAGAATTTTGGTCCTCAGGATGGTAGTATCAAGAGGTAGGGTGGGACATTTAAGAGTTGGGGTCATGTGAGAGATCCTAGGTCAAGTAAGGGGTGCTCCTTTTAAAAGGTATCGAAGTAGTGTTCATGTAACCCCTCAGTACCAATCATAAAAGAGTTGTTATACAAGCTCAAGCCTGGTCCTACACAGGCTTCCTGTTTGGAGGTATGAGCTCTTTTCCCTATATACCCTGCTGCTATGATGTAGTGCAGCCAAGAGGACCTCACCAGAGCCTGAGCTGAGGCCAGCATCATGCTCTTGAATACCCAAAATGCTGAGCTCGAATAACTGTGAGCTTTTTTATAAAGTTATCCTATCTCAGGCATTTCCTTATAGTAATGAAAAGGAACAAGTGCAGAATTCTCCACCTGAATTCCACTGCTTTGAGATTATCACATTAGCCCCTTCTTATCCTTCCCATTGCAGCCAATATACTCTTTCAAAAGCACTCATGTGTTGGAGTGTTTACCCAGTTCTTCTTTTGGTATACTGCTCTATTTATGTAAAAGCATTGATAAGTTGCACAATGACTATGTCTACTTATTATATATGTATTTATATCTGTAAAAATAAAATGTAAATTTCAGCACAGCAATGGCCAGACTATTCATTGAATTGCTCCTCGGAATCCTTCCCACTATAGCCAAATAGGAAGTACAGACTAAATGTGTTCTAAATAACCAAACCTTACAAACTAGTACACAAGATTTTTAAAAGGTCACACAATATAATGTATTTTTTTTCTAACTTTACCAAGGAAAACTTAAAGCTGCAACTCATTGAAGGTAGATGTCAATGAAAAGAATGAAGTAATTGCAAGATGAAGAAGAATACATCTTAATAGAGAATGTCAAAGAGGCAGGATTTCTGAAATGGGAATGTGAAGAACTCAGCAAAACCTGGTATGGGAAAGTCACTAAACAAACAATAAAATAGCAATGACAACAAAGCACTCAGTGAGATGAGGCCCTAAGTATCCAAAATTGCCACTCTACATTACCTAAGACAACAAATTTTCAAAAGAACATCACCAGTTAATGCCAAAACACATGAGTATGTAACTAAGAATACGAAACTAGGAATCCTTTTTTTTTTTTTTTAGTTTTAGAAGGGACACAGATACTGGACTAAGCCCACAAAGACTGCAAAACAGCTAAAATAAAAATGTTTAAAAGAGAGGAAACCATGTTAAAAGTGTTAAAGGAAAGTGTGAAAAAGGTAAAAAAAAATTTAACTATGGTAACAATATTCAGTAAATGTAGGAAATTAATCAAGAGATAGAAATATTTTTTAAGACAATCAAATTGAAAATCAAGGGAGGAGCTAAAGATGGCCAATCAGTGAGCAACAAAATACAAAGCCTCCCAGAAGAAACAACTCATAAGCCAGAATAAAACATCCTGGAGAGATCCAGACAGAGGGAGATGGATCCTCTTGACAAAGGAAGAAATTAAAATGAAAAAAAGCTGATCAAACATGCAGTCTCAAGGCCACAATTGGAACAGCTAAAATTACCAGACACAGCATTTTCGCTGTGACCCGCCACTCAGCAGAGCCGCCCAAACTCATTCCCACCACCACTCACAGGGGACACAGCCATGCTGAATTTAGGGGTTGGTGAGGCCAATGGAGACCAGAGCTGTCAAAGAGACCTTTATTAATCCATGTTCAGTGGTGGGAAAGAGACTCCCCCCCACACAGGAAGGGCGTGAACAAATGGGCAACATGTTGGAATCAGGCAGGAAGAGCATGAACTGGGGGTGACAGTGACTTTAGTTGGTTGCTTCCTCCCCAGTGCAGATTCATGGGATTTGCTTGGACTAGGTCACGCCCCTGGCTGGGACCCAATGAGCCATCCCAAATCAATTACCTGCACCTAGCACTCACTAACCTGGTGAAGGCCCCTGAAGTTTGGCTGGCTTGGTGGGGAGGGCACGGCATACATAGCTCCTGCTTACACCTAGTGACAAGAGCAGTCAGGAGAGGGTGGAGGTCCTCACCGGCATGCTTCAGAGGAACTGTGGCCAACAGGGAAGGGGGCTGGGACCTCCACTGTACACCTGTCTGGAGGAGGCCAGGACCATGACAGGGGAGAGAGGCAAAAAGAGGCCCCCAGCCCAGAGCCCTGAGAGCACTGATCCAGGAGTGGGAAAAACACAGGAGACTGAGGGGGGCAAACACGCAACATCAGACATGGTTTCAATGGACATTAAGAGATAACTTTGGGACCTTGTTGATGAGCTCAGAACTGAAATGTTAAATAAGGTTAAGCAGGATATAAGTAGATTAATAAAAGAAATGCTAAGCATCTCTCAGGAAGACACAGACGGAAGAAGGGAGGAACACAAAAAAGGAGAGAAACATTTGATAAAGAATATAAAGAAAATCTAGAATACATGAAGCAGATTCAAAGAGATTACCAGGAAATTAAAAACTCCACTGAAAGCTGGCAAAACTCCTTAAAATAAACTAAGGATAGACTATCAAAACTTTCAAAACTTGAAGACAAGTTTGAAATGTGTGATCATGAAAGGAAAGATCTCTTAAAATAACAAGGAAACAGGCAGTAACAATACAAAGGCTAGAAGATGACAAGAGAATCTACAATTTAAGAATAAGAAATGTGAATGAAGAAGCAGGAATACAAACAGGCGAATTACAAAGGCTTTTCATGGAAATAATTAAGGAAAACTTCCCAAGCATGGGAAAAGAAAATGACATTTGGTTAGGTGAGGCATACAGAACTCCAGCCACCTACAACCAAAACAGAGCTACACCCAGACATATAATAATCAAGATACCAGAAATTCAATATAAAAACAGAATATTAAAAGCCACCAGAGAACAGAAACAGATCTTCTATTAAGGAACGCCCATCAAGAACACGGCACACTTCTCAACACAGACCATCAGATCAAGAAGAGCTGGGAGCAAAGTATTCTAAGCCCTGAAATAAAATAAACTCCAGCCCAGATTGATGTAGCCTGCAAAACTAGAAATTAATGGAGAAAGAAGATGCTTCCATGACAAAGAGGAACTGGGGCAATTTGTTACCACCAATCCAACCCTACAGAGAATACTGAAGGACATGCTAGAGAGAAAAAAAAATACCAGGACTTTAGGAACAGTGGCAGAAAGGCCTCAATGAGCAGGGCAGGCAGTAGAATGAAGGAGAAAACTAGACAAACAAAGGCAGAAAAATCGCATAACAGACATGAGGCAGAGAAGGATGGCTAGAATCTCTCACATAGATGGCCTTGATACACTATATTGTTAATAGTGCAGCAGGATTTAAAACCCACATTACTCACACCACTCTGCTTAGATGTATTATATTCTGTTCCAGTCATTCTACCTGTACTAGATTTGAGGGCACAGACAGTTATTCTGAAAATAGCAGTATATAGTATGGTAATCATCCTTAATTTCCTATTAACTTAATCTAAAGCTCTGTATAACCTACACTGTTTTACCATGACTGATTGTAATCAAATCTGGTTTGTTGGATTGCTGTTTTGTATTGATAGATTTTATTCAAAGCTGTTATGATTGATAGTATAGGCAACTGCACTTAAGATGACAAGATACACTAGAATATCCATTCTGGTTTGATTATTACCTGCCTTTGAAGTTTTATACTGTCTACAATGTTTTGTTTTTACTAATATTATTATGTACTGCTATATTCAATTACACTGCTATATTCAATTATACCTGATGATATAGACAATTCTATTGAAGATAATAAGAAACAACACAGTAATCATTGTAGATCACCTTGTACTGTGGTTTTATATGACTTTTTAGTTTCATGTTTCTATAGGAATTTGTTTTGCCTTGCTATGTTTTGTTTTTCCCTCTAATATAGAAAGGATAGAAATACATGTAGAGACTCATGCATGCAAAGCTGTTTACAGTCTCACTGTTTGAATATCTACTTTGTATGCTTTAATTTTGTAACTTGAACAACTATTTCTAAGAGGACAATATGTAATTTACAAACTAGTGATTTATTACTGTTTATCCTTTTTTTTAAATTCTGTATTATCTCTACCCTTTATGTTTTTTTCTCTTTAAATAAAAAAAGAAAAGAAAATCTAAAGTTAGAATTACAACAAATGAAATAAATCACTAAATGCATCAACACTTTTGAGCTGTAGAAAATTAGTGAAATTACACAAAAGTTTTAGTATCACATGATTTCTCTTATATGAGAAACCCAAACTATAACTAAAGGGCAAAATAAAAGATAATAGGAAGTAGGAGATCTTTTTTCAAATGAAATGGCATTAAAGTCAGGGGACATGCAGAAAACAATTAGAATCAGCACATAGAATTTATAATATTATTTATGATGGTTACCCAGATTTAACACAAGAAAATGCAGGAAATCTATCCACAGCCCTAAAGATCTGGAATATTTGGCCAAGAGCCTGGATCCCACAACAGTGTCCTGAATAAGTCCAGATAAAAATCTAGAGCCCATGACATTGCCTCTCAGGAGTCCAGCTGAAGACCTAGAGCCCACAAGGAGAACCCACACCAGTCAGTTTTTTTTTAAGATTTTATTTAAAGAGAAACAAAAGCATGTAAAGGGTCAAGATAATACAGAATTCAAAAAAAAAAAGATAATAAGAAATAACTAGTTAATAAATTACATATTATCCTCTTAGAAATAGTTGTTCAAGTTACAAAATTAAAGCATACAAAGTAGATAGTCAAACAATGAGAGTGTAAACAGCTACACATGCATGAATCTCTACATGTACTTCTATCCTTTCTGTATTAGAGGGAAAAACAAAACTTAGCAAGACAAAAAAAAAAAAAACCAAATTCCTATAAAAACATGAAACCAAAAAGTCATATAAAACCACAGTACAAGGTGATCTACAATGATTACAATGTTGTTTCTTATTATCTTCAATAGAATGTCTATATCATCAGGTATAATTGAATATAACAGTATAATTGAGTATAGCAGTAAATAACAATATTAGTAAAATAAAACATTGTAGACAATATAAAAGTTCAGTGCATGCTAGGCACAGGGAATCAATTTGGGATGTCTCATTGGGTCCTGGCCAGGGGTGCTGCCCAGTCTAAGCAAATCACACAAATCTGCTCTGGGGAGGGATCAACCAACTGAAGTCACTGTCACTCCCAGTTCAGGCTCCTCTTGCCCAATTCCAACATGTCGCCCACCTGGTCACACCCTTCCCGTGGGGAGGGAGGGGTCTCACTCCCAGCACTGACCGTGGATCACTGAAGGTTCCCCCACCGGCTCTGCTCTCCGCTCTCCGTTGGGCTCACCAATCCCCGACTTCAGCGCTGCCGTTCTTCCTGTGAGTGGCTGCAGGACGAGTTTGGGCGGCTCTGCCTGCCAACAGGGATTCAAACTGGTACAAACTTGGCAGATCATCACAAAAACACTGTGTCCCTTTAGTTTTTAGCTGTTTTAGTTGTAGTCCCAAAGTATTTGATGAGCTTTTCTAGGTTTTAATTTCTTCCTGTGTCAAGAGGATCCATCTCCCTCTGTTTGGGTCTCTCCAGGGTGTTTTTTTTTTCTGGCATATGAATTGTTTCTACTGGGAGGCTTTGTATTCTGTTGCTCACTGATCAGCTATCTTGTCTTCTCTCCACACCAGTCAGTTTTATGGGTCTGTGGTGGGGACGCCCAAAGGTCAGCGGTGGAAACTAGAAAATCTATGCCAGTGGGATGAATAAGCTGTAGGTTGAGGGTTCTATACTGGAGCCAAGAAGTCAAGCTCAAAACAAAGACCAGGATTGTCCTGAAAAGCACCACAGCCATCCTCAGTGATACAGAGGTCCCAAGCTTCTCCAAGGGTAAGAACAGTTGAGCACAGACCAGGAAGCCAACTTGATGATTTTGTCCTGGAGAGTAAATGGCACACGTCTTCCCCTCCAGAGCCAGGAAATGATGCTCGATGCTCAATGTAAGGACCAGAGCTCCCACAAAGTGAACTACATCCACTCTCACCAACAAGGTCCAGAGCTCCTCTGATATCAATAGTTGAACTCACACTGGGGAAGCTAGTCATGACGAGCTCCTCCAGGAGAACCAATGGCTCAAACAGCAACACATAGGAGAACCTACAATGCCTAACTCATCTTCTCTAGGTTTCTAGCGATGCTGACAACTTTTCTCAGGTGGAACATCTACGCTCAGCACCATGCTGATTTAATTCAGGTTGTGTTAAGTTGTCTGCCAGTTTTTAATCCATAACAAATGGGGAGCAAGAGATAGAGGGAGGGAAAAGGTAAGGAAAAATTGAAAAAAGAGCTTTTGCAAATTAAAAGGGTATCACAATTTGGAAGGAGCAGGGAGGGGCAGGAGGAACAGCAGACAAAATAAGACTAAATTGTGTTATTTACAAGTACTAACTCTACACAATAAATGTAATCATTATGTACTGCAAACAAATTAATAAAAATGGGGAAAAAAAGAAAATCAGTGAAACTGAAGATACATTAATTAGAAATTAAAACCAAAAATTAAGAAAGGATATAGAGCTGCAGACTTCTTAGACACAATAAATTACATCAACATATATATAATGGGAAGGCAGGAAGGAAAGAACAAAGAGAAAGAGACCTTAAAAACTTTTTTGAAGAAATAATGGGCAGAACTTCCTAAATTTGACTTAAACCACTGAAGTACAGTTCAAAAACCTGAACAGAATTTCAATAGACTAGATGCAAAAGAAAGCCATAACTAAGCACACAGTTGTGAGTTAAATTCTGTACCTAAAAAATAATATGTTGAAGGCCTAACTCAGGTAGTAGTGAATGTAACTTCATGTGAAAATAAGATTTTTTTAAGATTTAATCAAAATAACCTGAGATCATACTGATTAGGATGGACCTTAGTCTGATGACTATTGTTCTTTTAAAATGAGAGAAATTTGAAGACAAACACATGCCATGAGACAGGTAGGAATGAAGTGGCAAGTCAAAAAATGCCAAGGATTGACAAAAATCACTGGAAATGGAGAAGAGGTTAATAAGCCTCCTAGGGTTTCAAGAGAATTTTACCTCACTGACACCTTGGTTTCAGACTTCTAGTCTCCACTTCTGTGAAATAATATGTTGCTGTTGTTTTAAGTTGCAAAATTTGTAGTATTTTGTTATGGAAACACTTGGAAACACATACCCATAGTTAAACTGTTGAAAGCCAACAAGAAAGACTTGAGCACACCAGAAGATAAACTATTTACCATACACAGATACAGGGAAGAACAACAAAATCAACAGCTGACTTCTCAGCTGATACAGTGGAGGCCAAGTAATAGTACAATGACATATTCAAAGTGTCAAAGGGAGACCTTATCAAACAACAGTGCTACGACCTTAAAAATGTCAAAAATGAAGGTGAAATAAAGACATCCTCAGGTAACCAAAGATGGGGAGTATTTGTTTTTAGCAAAGGAAATTTGTAGGAAATCTTTCAAACTGAAAACAAAAATAACAAGCAGTAACTCAAACACATAAAGAAATAAATAGCACTACAGAAGAAATTAGTAGATAAAGGCCGTGTATATTATGCATTCTTGTCTTTACTAATGCAAAGATCATAGGAATGCATTGAATAATAATTATAAAATTTATTAGTGGGTTTATAATTTATAATATGGTTATATATGTAAATAATGGTACAAAAGAGTAGAAAATTGAGCTGTTTATATAATTAATGGGAATTAAAGCAATGTTATTTGAAAGTATATGTGATACACTAATATGTATATTATAATCTTTAAAGTATCTATAAATGAAATAACTAAAAATGCAGAAAAAGGAATTAAAACTGTAAAGGAAGTAAAATAGGAGTTAATGAATGTGAAAGATTCTATAATTCTAAGAATTATAGAAGGGAAATTTTAAAATGTTATATATGAATTCATAATGAAAATCAGCAATCACATAATCAGCAATCACACTGAATGTACATGGATGAAACTTCCCTTCTAAAAAGAACAAATTATCACAGTGGTTTAAAATGAGTCCATGTGTTTTCTAAAAGAAAGAAATTATATAATATTTACCCTTTAGATTCAAGAAACAAAAAGGCTGAATTGTTTTAGAGTGGAAAATGGTGTACCATGCATTAGAGATCTGAAAAGGCTCATTAATATCAGGAAAAAAATCAGATTTTAAGGCAGAATAGTATAGCTGTGGAGAGCACATTCCATATTTAAAAGTTTACATATTACAAACATGTAACAATTAGATTTTTACACCTTTGACACAGATATCTACAATATATGAAAGAAAAAATGATAGATATGAAAGGAAAAATAAGCAATTCAAAAATAATAGTTGGACATTTATTCATGATAAAAACCCTAGAGAAAATCAGAATAGATGGTCTTTACTTCAATCTGATAAAAGCCATCTATGAAAAATCAACATCCAACATCATATAAAATGAATAAAAACTGAAACCTTTCACTCTAAAATCAAGAACAAGGTAAGGATGCCCACTATCACCACTTCTATTCAATATAGTTTTGGAAACATTAACCAGACCAATCAAACAAGAGAGAAATAAAAGGAATAAGGATAGGAAAGGAGTATGTTAAACGCTAATTATTTGCAGATGACATGATACTCTACAGAGAAGACCCCCAAACACTTCACCAAAAGACTTCTAGTATTAATAAACAAATTCAGTAGCATAGCTAGATACAAAGTCAACACTCAAAAATCAATAGCATTCCTGTACACAAACAAGCTCAGTGCAAGAGAAATTAGGGAAACTGCACACTTCACAATAGCATCCAAAAAAATGAAACACTTAGGAATCAATCTAACAAAGAAAATAAAAGATGTATACATTGAAAATTATAACACTCTACAAAAAGAGATCAAGGAGGATATCAGAAAATAGAAAGACCTTCCCTGTTCATAAATAGGAAGAACCAACAGTGCAAAACTGGTCATTCTCCCAACATTTTCATACAATCTGAATGCAATCCCAATCAAAATACCTTTAACATACCTCACAGATCTAGAGAAAACATTCCTTAAATTCGTCTGGAAACTGAAGAGATCTAGAATAGCAAAGTTAATCCTGGATAACAAAGGCAAGGCAGGAAGCATCATAATCTTCAACTTGAAATTATACAAAGCAGTATAATTGAATATAGCAGTACATAGCAATATTAATAAAAACAAAACATTGTAGACAGTATAAAACTTCAAAGGCAGGTAATCATCAAACCAGAGTGGGTATCTTAGTGAATCTTGTCATCTTCAGTGCAGTTGTCTATACTCTCAGACTTGATACTATCAATCATAACAGCTTTGAATAAAATCTATCAATACAAAACAGCGATCCAACAAACCAGATTTGATTAAGATCAGTCATGGTAAAACACTGTAAGTTATACAGAGCTTCAGATTAAGTTAATAGGAAATTAAGGATGGTTACTGTACTATATCTGGCTATTTTTGGGATAGCTGTCTGTGCCCTCAAATCTAGTACAAGTTTAGACAAACTGGAAAAGAATATAATCCATCTAAACAGAGCAGTGTGAGTAATGTGGGTTTTAAATCCTGATATATTATTAACAATATTCTCTGCCTTCTTTTTTTAAAAGACTATTCCTCTACTTTCAATCCCACAGGGAGTCCCACCAACTCCCTCAGTTTTTAGATTGGGGTGGAGGGCAACCTGCTATTTACCTAAGTGGTTCCAAACCTTCTCACTCCTGGACTTGACCTCAAGTTGTATTACTTTACCTACAAAAGCCTCAAGGTTTTCCTTCATTATAGCTGAGTAGTTCTCTACTGCACATTAAGTATCCTGTCTTTCCAACCTATCTGCAGGTGCTGGTGGAATTGCCCCTATTTCTTTCTGGTTCCCTGTCACATAGAGAATTGTTTTCTCATATTTGATTTTCAGTCCATAAATCATCTTTCAGGTTGATTATATTTCCTATGCAGAGGATCTCGGTGGACCCTATCTCCTGATCTGTGCCTGTTTTGTTTGGTTTGTTTGTTTGTGTGTTTGTTTTTGTGTGTGTATCAAGGTCATCTGTGTTAGAGATTATAGCCAACCTTCTCTACCTCATTTCTGCTATTCATCTTATTAAAAAGTTTTTGCACCTCAAAAGAAATCACCAACAAATTAAAAAGAAAACCTACAGAGTGGGAACAAATTTTAGCCAGCTGTCCCTCAGACAAAGGACTTCTATCTAGAACATACAAAGAATTGAAAAAGCTCAGACACTCCCCAAAATTCAAAGACCCAATCCAAAAACAGGCATCTGAGATGAAGACATACTTCTCAGATAAATAAATACAACTGGCACAGAAATATATATTTTAAAATGTTTGGCATCACTGGTCATTCAAGAAATGCAAATTAAAACAACCCTGAGATTCCATCTCACCACAGAAAGAATGGCTATCATCAAGAAATCAACCAACAGCAAAAGTTGGTGAAGTTGTGGGGAAAAGTAACCCTTGTCTATTGTTGGTTGGAGTGTAGACTGGTAAAACCACTGTGGAAATCAGTGTGGAATCCCTCAAAAACTAGGATTAGAGGTCCAATTCAACCCAGCTATTCCCCTTCTGGGTATTTTCTCAGAATAATTAAAAACATCATACCACAGTGATATATGTGCACCCATGTTTACAGCAGAACAATTTGTAATAGCTAAATCTTGGAAACAATTCAATGCCTATCAACCAAGGAATGTATTTAAAAATTGTGGTATTTTATATAATGGAGTACCACTCAACCATAAAGAAGGGTAAACTCGAGGCTTTTATAGGTAAATGGAAGCAACTAGAGTCCACACTTGTAAATAAATCAGACCCACATGTATAAACATCATATTGTCTCCCAAGTATAAGGAACTGAAAAAGTAATACCTAAAATCTACAATGGATATTGTAAAACAGAAAGAAAAATCAAAAAGTAAAGAATAACTGGGATAAAAGAAGGAAGGAAAAAGGAAATATATATATATATATTATCTAAGATAATTATACTACTGATTTCTCTTAGTTCATTGAAGAGGGAGGTTTGTGTTTATATTGTTTAATCAGTTATACATGCCTATATCTTTTAATCTAAAGCAACTACTTTGAAGATAACAATACACAATATATTAACCATTGTCAATTTCCCATTATCTAGTTCTTGAAAATCTGTTTCTCTATTTTTACTGTTTCTTTTCTCTTTAAAATAAAAATATAATAGTTGGGAACGTTAGTACTCTCAACAATGCACTACAACTCAAAGGACATAGCAGACCTGTTTGACTTTTTAACAAATGTCTCAAATGATAACTCCAAAACACCTGAGAATATCAGAACACACACTATTCTAAGATTTGTGGACATTCTTAGTATAAATACATGCTAGATATGCCCTCAAACAAGTCTCAAAAAACATTACAAAATTACAGTCAGCCAGGCATGATGGTATGTGCTTATAATCCTAGCACTTTGGGAAGCTGTTGGTAAGAGGATTACAGATTTGAACCCAGACTACACAATTTAGAGAGACCCAATCTCAAAGTAAAAACAAACTATAAAGATCTTAGGATTTATTCTTTATGAATGCTCTGAATTCAATCACCAGTACTTACAAAGGAAAAAAATAAAATAATACAAGGGATATTTTCTGAAAACAATCTAAAAAATCAACAAAAGAAAAATCTTGATAAAAAATCACCAAAGTGCTATGTTGCTTACATTGTTCTGTTCTGATCTGCTTAGATCTGTCCTTTTTTGTCTGATTCTCTTTAAAATTAAAAAAAAAAACACCAAATACTAAAAATCTTTTTCAAAATAAAAATAAAGGAATTTCTTAATAACTCATGGGTCTAAGAAGAAATTATATGAGAAACCATAAAATACTTTAAGTGAATGAAAACAAAGCCATAATATATCAAAATATATAGGAAACAATGAAAGCCATGCTTAAAAAGGGACATTATTAGTTAAAGTCCTATGTTTAAGAACTATGTCAAATAGCCTAAACTTTCATTCTGAGAATAAAATAGGGATAATCCAAACCAAAGTAAAAGGAATAAAATCAGAACAGAAATTATCAAAATAGAAAACAGAAAGCAGTAGGAAAAAAACTGAATGAAAATAAATTTGTTTGAAAAGATCTACAAACTTGACACATCTTCATCTAAGCCTTTATTTCCTAAAGGATGAAAACATTTTATTCATTAGACTGGATTCTGGGATCTTTTCAAACACCACAGTACATAAATACACTAGATTTAAATTTTCATTGGAGAGGTGTGTAGTAATTAGAAGAGAAAATGTCCAGAAGGATATTTAGGGAGTCTGAAAAATATGAAAAAAATTACTGATCTAAGCACACCAACACAGTGGGATAGATGATGCAAAAATACCAAATTAAAAATGAAAGAAAAGTGTCACTACTAATCCTACAAAAAGAAAAATGCTTATGAGTAAATACTAAAAATGACTATGCCAACAAATTAGACAACTGGACTTAATGTACAATTTTCTTAGAAATAACTTAACAATAAGTAACTGACAATGTTCTCACAATGAAAACCTCAGGTTACTTGGTTCTTTGGGTGAATTCTATTAAGTGTTTAAAGAAAAGTTACTCTCTTTTGAGGATAACTATGCAAAATAACCTTTATGTTCCCACCATCTTGTTTTGAAAGCCTGTATTGTTATTTTTTTGGACTCTTTCATTATTTGTCTCTTTTGTTTCTTGTTTTTCTTATATTTTGTTTTGTTTTCTCCTCTACTACAGAAAGGATGGATGTACACATATAGGCTTAGATATGCATAGAACTTCTCAAAAGTTTACAAGAATTGATTATATTATGTGTGATGGTATGAACAGCTACTTTGAAGAAAATGAGACATTATGGAAGCTATTGCTGATTTCCTATCATCTTGTTTAGAAGTCCAATAATGCTTTTATTTTTTGTTTTGATTGGTTTTAATCTATTTTCTATTATTTGATTTCAATATGTGTGAAAGAATGGACAGCTATTTTGAAGAAAACAAGAGACATTATGTTGATTTTTCTATTGTCTGGTTTTAAAGGGCTGTAATGCTTTCATTCTTCTGTTTTGATTGGTTTTATACTGTTTTGTTTTGTCTGAATTTATTGTGTGAAAAGATATTGACAACTATTTCAAAGAAAACAAAAGACATTATGGTAGCCACTGTTGATTTCCTGTTGTCTTGTTTTGAAGTCCTGTACTGCTTGCACAGTTCTGTTCTGATCTGCTTTGTTCGGCTCTGTTTTGTTTTGTTTTATTCTCTTTAAAATAATAAAATAAAGAAGAGTTACTATCAATTTTTACTAAATCATCCATAAATTGGAGGAAGAAGTAAGTTTTTTCAAATCATACCCTGACACTAGACCCAGATCAACATATCACAAAATGAAAGCATACACTGGTGTCCTTCATGTGTAGAGGCATAAAAAAAAACCACAACAAAATATTAGCGAACTGAATCCTACAATAGTTCAGATAGATTATACAGTATTACCAAGTGGGAAATATACAAAGAATTAAAGGTTGGCTAACACCCAAAACTGTAGCATAGTATTAGACCATATTAAGAAAATAAAGAGCAAAGCCCACATGATCATTTTGATAACCTGAAAAAATAAATTTGAGAACACTCATATTTCTGTAACATTTAAACATTTGCAATAAACTGGAAATAAAAGGGAGCTTCCCCAGCTTGAGATAGGAATTCCACAGAAAACCCATAACTAACACCATACTAACTGATGAAACTCTAAATGCTTTCTTTTGAGACCAGGAACAAAACAAGGATATCTACTCTTGCTCTTTCCATTTACTACTGAATAAAGGGTCTAACTAAATAACAAAATAAGTAAGAGAAATAAACCATCCAGATTTGAAAGAAATAAGATTGTCTTTACAACACATAAAATGTTCATCATGTAGAAAATCCAATACAATCCATAAAATAAAATTGCAAAACTAAATTAAATGAGTTTAGTAAGATAAAAGATTCAAGGCCTACATTAAAAATAACTGTATTTGTATAAACTAGTAACAAAAAATTGGAAATTGGAATTATAACAACATTAATTAAATATGAAATGCTTGGAGATAAATATGATAAAAGATATAAAAGGTTTACATGCTAAACACTGCAAAATAATATTGAGATAAACTAAAGAATACCCATAAAATTTTAGAGCTATATCTCTGTTATGGATTATAAGCCTTGCTATTATTAAGATGCCAATTTCCTCCAAATTTATCCATAAGTTTAATGAAAAAATCCTGATCAAAATCTCAAAGGCAATTTTACTAACTGACAAACTAATTCTAAAAAGCATATGGAAATACCAGATACTTAGAATATCCAAAGCGATTTTGTAGAAGTACAAAACTGGAAGGTTAACACTATCTCTACTGAAGATTTATTGTATATTCACAATAAGATAAGGTAGCATCAGTGTCAGAATTGGCAAATAGACGAACTGACTAGAGGTGGCATATCTAAAGCAGCCCCAAACGTACTTGGCAGTTTGATGTTTGACAAAGGTGAAAAGCAATTCACGTTTTTTAAAATATGATCTTTTCAACAATGGGGCAGGCATAATTTAATAATCATATGTAAAAAATATTCTTAAGTCTATAATTCAGACTGTATATAAAATAAAAATGATTCACATATATGTGTAAAATTTTTTTCTTTTTTTTAAATTTTATTTAACAAGGAAAAAAGCAAAACAGAAAAAGGGGTAGAAACAATACAGAATTTCAAAAAAAACCAGTAAGAAATCACCAGTTGATAAGTTACATATTGTCTTCTTAGACATAGTTGTTCAAGTTATAAAATTAAATCATATAGAGTGGACATTCAAACAGCAAGGCTCCAAAGAAGTTCAATGATCCAATAACAACTTAGCAACATGATTATCAATCCTACACACTTGACTGTAAATGCAAATATATCCTCCAGAGCACTTTCTGTTCCTTTTACTTTTTTTAAATTTTTTTTAAAGATTTTATTTAAAGAGAAACAAAAGCATGTAAAGCGTAGAGATAATACAGAATTCTAAAAAAAAAAGATAAACAGTAAGAAACCACTAGTTAATAAATTACATATTATCCTCTTAGAAATAGTTATTTAAGTTACAAAATTAAAGCATACTAAGTAGATAGTCAAACAGAATGTGAACAGCTACGCATGCATGAATCTCTACATGTATTTCTATCCTTTCTGTATTACAGGGAAAAACAAAACTTAGCAAGACAAAACAAAACAAATTCCTATAAAAACATGAAACCAAAAAGTCATATAAAACCACAGTACAAGGTATTCTACAATGATTACTGTGTTGTTTCTTATTATCTTCAATACAATGTCTATATCATCAGGCATAATTGAATATAGCAGTATAATTGAGTTTAGCAGTAAATAAAAATATTAGTAAAATAAAACATTGTAGACAGTATAAAACTTCAAAGGCAGGTAATAATCAAACCAGAGTGGATATTCTAGTGTATCTTGTCATCTTAACTACAGTTGCCTATACTCTCAAACTTGATACTATCAATCATAACAGCTTTGAATAAAATCTATCAATATAAAACAGTGATCCAACAAACTGGATTCGATTACAATCTGTCATGGTAAAACAGTGTAGGTTATATAAAGTTTTAGATTAAGTTAATAGGAAATTAAGGATGATTACCATACTATATCCTGTTATTTTCAGGATTACTGTCTGTGCCCTCAAATCTAGTACAGGTAGAATGACTGGAACAGAATATAATACATCTAAGCAGAGTGGTGTGAGTAATGTGGGTTTTAAATCCTGCTGCACTATTAACAATATAGTGTATCAAGGCCATCTATGTGAGAGATTCTAGCCATCCTTCTCTGCCTCATGTCTGTTATGCGATTTTTCTGCCTTTGTTTGTCTAGTTTTCTCCTTCATTCTACTGCCTGCCCTGCTCATTGAGGCCTTTCTGCCACTGTTCCTAAAGTCCTGGTATTTTTTTTTCTCTCTAGCATGTCCTTCAGCATTCTCTGCAGGGTTGGATTGGTGGTCACAAACTCACCTAGTTCCTCTTTGTCATGGAAGCATCTTGTTTCTCCATTAATTTCTAGTGACAGTTTTGCAGGGTACATCCATCAGGGCTGGAGGCCACCTTCCTTCAGGACTTGGAAGACTTCTCTCCAAGATCTTTATGATCTGATGGTCTGTGTCGAGAAGTCAGCCGTGATTCTGATGGGCTTACCTTTATAGGTAATCTGTTTCTTTTCTCTGGTGGCTTTTAATATTCTGTTTTTATATTGAATTTCTGGTATCTTGATTATTATATGTCTGGGTGTAGCTCTGTTTTGGTTGTAGGTGGCTGGAGTTCTGTATGCCTCACAGAACCAAATGTCATTTTCTTTTCCCATGCTTGGGAAGTTTTCCTTAATTATTTCCATGAATAGCCTTTGTAATTTGCCTGTATGTATTCCTGCTTCTTTGTTCACGTTTCTTATTCTTAAATTGCAGATTCTCTTGTCATCTTCTACCCTTTGTATTGTTGCTGCCTATTTCCTTGTTATTTTTAAGAGATCTTTCCTTTCATGATCACACATTGTAAACTTATCTTCAAGTTTTGATAGTCTATCCTTAGTTTATTTTAAGGAGTTTTGCCAGCTTTCAATGGAGTTTTTAATTTCCTGGTAGTCTCTTTGAATCTGCTTCATGTATTCTATATTTACTTTATATTCTTTACCAAATGTTTCTCTCCTTTTTTTGTGTTCCTCCCTTCTTTCATCTGTATCATCCTGAGAGATGCTTCCTGAGAGAATTTCTTTTATTATTCTACTCGTATCCTGCTTTACCTGATTTAATATTTCAGATTTGAGCTTATCTACAAGGTCCTGAAGATATCTCTTTATGTGCATTGAAGTCATGTCTGATGTAGCGTGTTTGCCGCCCTCAGTCTCCCTTGTTTTTCCTTCTCCTGGATCAGTGCTCTCAGGGTTCTGGCTGGGGGCCTCCTCTTGCCCCTCTCTCCTGTCATGGCCCTGGCTTCCTCCACACAGGTTACAGTGCAGGTCCCAGCCCCCTTCCCTGTTGGCCACGTTTCCTCCGAAGCACACTGGCAAGGGAATTCTGCCCTTTCCTGCCTGCTCTTGTCACTGAGGTATAAGCAGGCTGAGTATGCCTGCCCCTCCCCATCGGGCCAGCCAAACTTCGGGGGCAATCACCTGGTCAGTGCGTGCTAGGCGCAGGGAATTGATTTGGGATGTCTCATTGGGTCCCGGCCAGGGGTGTGGCCCAGTCCAAACAAATTGCATGAATCTGCTCTGGGGAGGGAGCAACCAACTGAAGTCACTGTCACTCCCAGTTCAGGCTCCTCCTGCCTGATTCCAACATGTCGCCCACCTGGTCACACCCTTCCCATGGGGAGGGGTCTCATTCCCAGCAGTGACCATGGATCAATGAAGGTTCCTCCACCAGCTCTGCTCTCTGCTCTCCGTTGGGCTCACCAACCCCCAACTTGAGCGCTTTTGTGCTTCCTGTGAGTAGTGGCGGGAATGAGTTTGGGTGGCTCTGCCTGCCGGTGCGGATTCAAGCTGGTGCAAATTTGGCAGGTCATTGCAAAAATGCTGTGTCCCTTTAGTTTTTAGCTGTTTCAGTTGTAGTCCTGAAGTATTTGACAAGCTTTTTTAAGTTTTAATTTCTTCCTGTGTCAAGAGGATCCATCTCCCTCTGTCTGGGTCTCTCCAGGGTGTTTTATTCTGGCATATGAATTGTTTCTCCCAGGAAGCTTTGTATTCTGTTGCTCACTGATCGGTCATCTTGTCTTCTCTCCAAATTTTTTTTATTTAAAGAGAAACAAAAGCATGTAAAGGGTAGAGATAAGACAGAATTTCAAAAAGAAAAGATAAACAATAAGAAATCACTAGTTGATAAATTACATATTGTCTTCTTAGAAATAGTTGTTCAAGTTACAAAATTAAAGTATAAACAGCTACGTATGCATGAATCTCTACTACATGTCAAATTTTAAAGCTTCCAGAAGAAAACACATGAGATACTCTCCTTATCCTAAAATTAACCAAAAATTCAATACATACAACATCAAAGTAATGATCCAAAAGAGAATTTTTAAAACTTTTACTCATTGAATGATGGGAAAGTGAGATGATAAGCCACATACAAGAAGAAAATGTTTGCAACCTCTATGTTTAATAAAGAGTTTGTGTGCAAATTATATAGAGAAACTTCAAAGGTAAATAATAAAAAAAATGTCATAACTTCTGCATGATTCACCAGAAAAAAATATGGAATCACATGAAAATAAGAGTCAACATTGTTAGTCTTAAAGGTAATAGCAATTAAATTTCAGGAAGACACCACTACTCACCTCTTAGAACGGTTAAAATTGAAAAGATCCACCACGGTAACCACGGGGGAGAAGGTGAAGAAATTGAAACTCTGTAGTGCTGATGGAAATGCAAAATGGCACAGCCAGTTTGAAAAATATCATACAATTGGATTTAAGAGACGTTTACAGAATGTTCCACCCAACCACATCAGAATACATATTCTTCTCAGCTGCACATGGAACATTCTCCAAAATAGACCATATATTATCCCATAAAACATTCAGTAAATGTAAAGGTATTGAAATCATATCATGCATAATATCTGACCATAGTGCACTGAAATTGGAAATTAATGGCAACAGAAATTGTAAAACCTGCATAAATACATGGAAATTAAATAATAGCTTTTTGAACAATCAGTGGGCTACAGATGAAATTAAAGAATAAAGCAACACCTACAATTCAATGCAAATATAGAAACAACATACTGTAATCTGTGGGATGCAATGAAAGTGGTGTTAAGAGGGAAATATATATAGCAATAAATTGTCATATCAAGAAAACAGAATGAGCATGAACAAATAACCTAATGGTCCATCTCAAGCTTCTAGAAAAAAAAAAGAGCAAGCTAAACCCAAAGCTCATAGAAGAGAGGAAATTGTAAAGATTAGAGCAGAAATTAAGGCAATTGAAACTAAAAAAAAAAAAATACAAAGAATTAATGAAGCAAAAAGCTGGTTTTTTGAGAGAACAAACAAAATTGACAAACCCCTAGCTAACCTTATCAAGAGAAAGAAAGAAAAAACCCAAATTTATGCAGTAAGAACAGAAAAGGGAGAAATTACTACAAATCCCATGGAAATTCAAAAGATCATCAATACCTACTTTGAAAATCTCTACTCACATAGAGTGGAAAACACAGAGGAAATGGACAGATTTCTAGAAACATATGAACTACCAAAGCTCAACCAAAAAGATATAGCAATTTTAAACAACCCAATATCAGCTATTGAAATTGAAAATGTAATTAAAAACTTACCAACAAAGAAAAGCCCAGGTCTGGATGGATTCACAGCTGAATTCTACAAGAAATTTAGAGATTTGATGCCAGTTCTCCTTAAACTCTTCAATGAAATTGAGAAGAAAGAAATCCTCCCTAAATCATTCCTGGAGGCAAGTATCACTCTGATACCAAAACCAGAGAAAGATCCAACCAAAAAGAGAACTATAGGCCCATCTCACTAATGAACATTGATGCAAAGATTCTCAACAAAATACTGGCAAATAGAATGCAGCAAATCATCAAGAAGATTGTACATCATGACCAAGTGGGGTTCATTCCAGGAATGCAGGGATGGCTTAACATATGCAAATCAATAAATGTAATACACCACATCAACAGAGCCAAAAACAAAAACCACTTGGTCATCTCAATAGATGCAGAAAAAGCTTTCGACAAAGTCCAACACATGTTCATGATAAAAACCCTTCAGAAACTCGGAAGACATGGTGTCTACCTCAACCTTATAAAGGTCATCTATGACAAACAACAGTCAGCATTATACTAAATGGACAAAAACTGAAAGTTTTCACCTTAAAATCAGGAACAAGACAAGGATGTCCACTCTCACCACTCCTTTTCAACATAGTTCTGGAAACACTAGCCAGGGCAATCAGACAAGAGAGAGAAATAAAAGGAATAAAGATAGCAAAGGAAGAAGTTAAATTATCACTATTTGCAGATGACATGATACTCTATATAGAAGATCCAAAAAACTCCATTAAAAGACTACTAGAGGTAATAAACAAGTTCATCAGTGTAGCTGGATACAGAGTCAGTGCTCAAAAATCAATAGCATTCCTGTACACAAACAAAAAACTCACTGAGAGAGAAATTATGGAAATATTGTCCTTTACAATAACATGCAAAAAAAATGAAATATTCAGGAATCAACCTAACTAAAAATGTAAAAGACCTATATGCTGAAAATTATACTATGCTGAAAAAGGAGATTGAAGAGGATATTAGAAAATGGAAGGACATTCCTTGCTCTTGGTTAGGAAGAACCAACATTGTGAAAATGGCCATACTCCCAAAACTGTTATACAGATTTAACGCAATCCCAATCAAAATACCATTAACATACCTCACAGATCTAGAGAAAACACTCCTAAAATTCATTTGGAAACAGAAGAAACCTAGAATAGCAAAGGCAATTCTAGGCAACAAAAGCAAGGCAGGAGGCATCTCAATTCCTGACTTGAAACAGTACTGTAAAGTCACAGTGATAAAATCAGCCTGGTACTGGCAAAGAAATAGACCTGAGGATCAATGGAACAGATTAGAAGATGCAAGCACAACTGCAAAGACACTCAGCCACCTGATATTTGACAAAGGGGCTAAATATGTCCACTGGAAAAAGGATAGTCTCTTTAATAAATGGTGTTGGAAAAATTGGCTCTCTACATGCCAAAGACTGAAACTAGATCCAAGCCTATCACCATGCACAAAACTAAAGTCTAAATGGATCAAAGACCTCAATATTAAAACAGAAACACTAAATCTACTGGAAGACAAGGTAGGTAGAAGTCTTGGAGACATAGGGGTAGGCAGAGTATTCATGAACCAAACGCAAACTGCACGAGAAACACTTCAAAGAATCAACAAATGGGATCTCATATTATTGAAAAGTTTCTGCACTTCAAAGGAAATCACCAACAGAGTGAAAAGAAAACCCACAGAGTGGGAAAGAATTTTAGCCAGCAACCCCTCAGACAAAGGACTTGTATCCAGAACATATAAAGAATTGAAAAACATCAGGCCCCCCAAATTCAAAGACCCTCTCCAAAAATGGGCATCAGAGACAAACACACACTTCTCAGAGAAAGATGTACAACTGGCAAATAAATACATGAAGAAATGTTAACCATCACTGGGCATTCGAGAAATGAAAATTAAAACAAATTTGAGATTCCACCTCACTCTGGAAAGAATAGCTGCCATCAAGAAATCAACTGATAACAAATGTTGGCGAGGCTGCGGGGAAAAAGGAACACTGCTCCACTGTTGGTGGGAATGTAGACTGTGCAACCATTATGGAAATCCATATGGAGAATTCTCAGAACACTAGGATTAGAAGCCCCATTCAATCCAGCTATTCCCCTCCTGGGTATTTTCCCAGAAGAACTGAAAAGTTCATATCACAGTGATATATGTGCACCCATGTTCACAGCTGCACCATTTGTGATAGCTAGATCTTGGAAACAACCAAGATGCTCATCAACTGCAGAGTGGATGAAAAAGATGTGGCATTTTTATACAATGGAATATTACTCAGCTATAAAAAAGGATGATCTTGAGGCCTTCATAGGTAAATGGAGACAACTTGAGACTATCCTCATTAGTGAAATAAATAAGAATCATATTTATAAATATCATATTATATCTCTAGTGTAAAAAGTAAGAACTACAAGAGTAATAAAACCAAAATGTGTAATTGCTATTGTAAAAAAGAAAGGAAAAAAAGTGCTCTAAGGGATATAACTGCATGTATGTTTGAGTGTGTAAAATAGATGACCATATTGCTGAATCTTTGTTGGATCTTTGAGCAGAACTGTTTGTAGTCTGACTGTTTGAATGTTTATTATGTACCCTTTAACTTTGTAACTTGAACAACTACATCCAGGATGACAGTATGTAATTTATAAATTACTGATTTCTTAACAACAAAAAAAAGAAAAATATCATAGTTTCTTAAAGGACTAAATACATTTCATATCATTAATCATTCTCTTTCTCTTCCACTCTCACCCTGCCTGCGTGTGTATATGTGTGTGTGTGCGTGTGTGTGCATGTGTGTGTGTGTGCGTGTGTGTGTTTCCCCAGAGAAAGAATGCACTGGTCTTCACTAAGACCTGGATTTTAATCTTACAGAAATTTTGTGTACAATAGCCCAAAACTGAAAATGACTCAATGCTTATCAACAGGTGAATGGATGATAAAACGTTGGTGTATGCTACAATGGAATTCTGCTGAACATTTGCAAGTTCAAATAACTAGTGATATATAAACACTCTGGGTGGGTATCAACACAGGGTATATATAAAAAGTCATACAAAAGAATAGCACCTAAGCAGAATTCTTTTGACAAAGCATTGAGGTTTTTTCCATAAAGTGAAAGTATTTTAGGCTCTGAAAGCCATGAAGTCCCTGTGATAACTATACTCTTCTGTTGCATAGAGCAGCATAGACAATGTCTAAAAAGGGAATAGGGCTGTGTCCCAAAACTGTCCTGTTTACAGAAGCAGGTTGTTAGTCTATATTTGACCAATAGGCTATCATTTGCCTATTGGCAACTAACATACTGTAACAACTGACCAGTTGTGGAGACAGAAAGTAGGCAGGAAGGAGAGCTTTCAAGAGCATAAGGAAACTCAGAGAGGATAGAAGTGGTAATTATCTTGATTAGAGTGATTTTTTCCACAGGTGTATGCATATATTAAAATTCAATAAATTGTGAATTTTAAGTATGTGACATTAACTTATATATCAATTATACCTAAATAGCACTATTAAAAATCAATTAATGCATTTTACCACATTAACTATAAATTAGAACAACCATATAACAGTATTAATAGACACATTAAAAGTTTTTTCTCAGATTTTACATCTTTTCATAATACATAATACCTGAAAAATGCTTTGGCAAATAGCAAATAATGACTGAAAATACACTTTGTGAGAATAATGGAAATCTATGCTGCAATAACACTGGATTTTAAAGCAAGGCTAAATAAGCTACTTAACAACTGTAAATTAGAGCAAATAAGAGTTCATTTAAAATGGAAAAAATTAAGCAAACCCAGTAACTTTCTGTGGGTAATTGTTACTGCAATAATTTTCTAAATTTAACATTTTAATATATACACAGAATCTAGCATATTGTGCCAAGTAGATTCACTAATAATCAATAATAATGAGTTGGCTACATTTTAAAACTATCAGATCAATTTTCAGACACACAGAAGAAATTAGGATGAAGAATTTTCATGTAGTTGGAAGACAAGCTTCCACCATAATCATTTTCCAACTGTATTACATTGAAATTACTATCCGGACATCATGGCATTTTACCTGAAAACACTAAAGTATTCCTGAGGTGGACTTTTTGAAATTAAAGATATAAATATTAAGATCTTATATTTATTGGACAGAAATTCAAAGTACCAAAGACTGAGTATCTTAAACAGTAGAAATTTGTTTTCTCACCGTTTTGGAGGCCAGAAGTCTGAGATCAAGGGTTAGCAGGTAGGTGGCCATCATCCCCAGGTCTTCAGTCTACTCCTTAATTTCCTCCTCACCAGTCATATGGATTAGGATCTGCCCAGCTGACCTCATCTTAACCCAACCACCTCTTTAAAAAGAGGTGTTTTATCTCCAAAGACAGTTGTATTCTGAGGCACTGAGGGGTAGGACTTCAACCCAGGAATTTTGGCCCATATCAGACCTATGCAATGAAAGGGAAAGACAGCCATGGCACGGACCGGCTCATAGCTCCCTGTATCTCCTCCGTGTTTGCAACTGGAGATCAAAGCCACATTCTCTTGGATCTGCTCTCATCCAGATACAAGGTGCAATGAGGACACCAAAGTCAGGTCACTTCTGCTCTGCACTGATCTCCTTTATCGTACACTAAGTGCTCTTGGGCTCCTCAGCAGAATGGACAAGGCTTTTTCAGTGCCGCAGCCCACCTGAGGTTCCTTGTTGCCCTCCACTCTTTTTCCTTCCTTCTTTTTTTTTTTTTGTCTTTTCACACATGTAAGACTTGCACATGGTCTAAAAATTCTCCTTACTACTCTTTATTCTTGCTGCTTTTCGTTTCTTTCTATCCAGGTACCTCCCACAATAAACCATCTAGCTCTATCTTGTGGTCTAATTCTTGGATATAAGAAGCACACTAATAATAAATGGAAAACCTATAAGTAACTAAGTAAATGAATCATGATAGGGGAAGCTCTGTTTGTCACCATTGGAGAGGTTGCAGAGAAGAAAGGGAGGAAGCTAGAGGATTCAAGCAGCAATCAATTACAGTTAGAGACATGAATAGGGACTTATGTACATTGTCTTAATGTACATAAAGATAGCTACATATAAAGTATTAATAAGTATGCATATCAAGTGGTTATTATCACACATACATTTCCTTGATTTGTCAGATAAGATGGCTCAGAAAAATTATACTCTTAGCAGCAATGAACATAACTATCATTCAGATCTTGGCTTCTATCGCCATTTTTCAATAAAAAGGACTAAGCTTTATTCTGCCCATAGCACTTTTATTTTTAGTTAACTTAATTGTGATCATATAAGATACTATTTTAATGGCAATATGATGGGTCATTGTGGAATTCCTAATCTTTGTGATTTAATAGATGCAAATGGTATCTTTTTGTCATAGAACAAAAGCTAGAAGGAAATAGGAAAATGTTAGTAGTAGTTGTACAGGATAGGAAGCCTAACTTTTCCCCCTCCCTAGAATTTTTTCCCACAACTTTTAATAGGATATAGGTGTCAAAATACTATACTACTATTCTACAGGTAAATGTAACATAGAACCCTGGATGGTAACCTGGAATAGATAAGGACCTTAGGTAAAGACAAGAGAATATGAATAAAATGAACTTTAAATAATGTATCAATTTTTGTTACTTATAATAATTCCACCATACCAAATGTTATTAGTAGGGGAAGCTAGATATGAGGTATGTGCAAGTCTGTTCTGTTTCATAATGTTTCTGTAAATCTAAAACTGTCTTTAAAATAAAAGCTCATTTAACATTAAAAAAATCCCATAAATCAAAATTTCACATGGATTATAACAACTAATATTTATTTAGTATTTTCCAGGCTACAAAGCACTTTCTACCACATTAACTCATTGAATGATAAATCCATTACCTTCCAGGATTTTATGATGAGATCATGATATAAAGCTTATCTAAAAAGCACATTAATAAAACATGTAACTGTCATTATTTCAATAAAATCATGCTCTGCTCAGGAAAAAAAAAAAAAAGAACCATAAAGGACCTGAATTTACTAGCACAGCTTTTAATTTCTGGCAAATTTCACATCTTTGCTCTGTGTGTCAAACCTGTTCTGGGCATGTTGGGTTTCTATTTTGCAGATCTCCAGTGATGTTAACAGCAGTTCTGAATACTTAATGAAATTCATCATGCATTTTCAACAAATTGCTCACCTCTCCCAACCCCAGAGAGTGCTGTGGAAGTCGAAGGAAAAGAGCTGGCGGTGAATTCTCTCCCTCCTCGCCAGCGCGGGGTAGGTTATTGACAGATCAGCTCCTGCCAGAGATCTGTCAGGCTCTCGGTGGTCCCAGCACCGCACCTCTCCATATGTACCCTCTTCTCTGTCTCCTCAGTCCCACGCTCCCTGTCCTGCCACACCTCCACTGTTTCATTTGCTCATGTGACATCATCTTTACTCTTCTTCATTGCTATAAGCTAAGCACAAAAATCCCAAATCTTACTGATCTCTGTGTGGTGTGCTCAGGAAAAATAAGAGTTTCCTACTGTAGATTAAAACATGAAAAGGCACTTCTCTCTCTCCACACATTCCCTAAAACACTTGTTCACTTTCACCTACAACCATTCTCCATTCATTTTCCCTTGGACATATAACAATCAAGTAGGCACCAAACACAGGGGCAACATCCAAAAGACAATGAAGTGTCTTGATGGGCATTTGGGGTAAATAATGGCATATTGCTTGACAGCCACAAAGCTATAATACAGGGCTGGGATGTAGCTCAGGGGGAGAGCATTTACCTCACACCCATGAGGTCCTGAGTTCAATCCCCAGAACCATTTTAAAAACTTAAAGTTTTAATATAGGAACTAAAGAAAATCCTCACACAAGTTGCAAACATTGTTTATCATAAGACAAGAAGACTCAAGGTGCAGAGGTTGAGTTAAATCTCTGCTACAAATTCCATCCTCTTGAACTAAGACTCTCAGAACCTCAGTCCTTTTCTGTAAGACGAGGATTTTAACAGCATCATCTCAAGGGATTATGAAATTCAAAGATAAAAGTATTTATTTAGTAAAATATAAGCAGTTAGTGACTATATGAGAAGAAATAATTCAGCTTGGGAAGAAGTAGCATGAGCTACATTTATTCCTACTTCCTGATCCACATTATATAGATAACCAAAATTCATCTTGATTTCAAGAGAGTGCCTCTTAGATTTTTCTCTTCTAGTATTCCTTTGACATAAATCCTGAACATTAGTTTGTAGAAGTTATGTTACACTGCATTTATAAATAGAATCAAATAGAATCACGTAGCATAACACAAATATCTAGCCCTAAATCTGGCATTTATTTTTAGAAAGGCAAACACTGATGAAACATGTATGTGACTTAAAAGTTGAAATTGTCAGCGTTCAGTCACTTCTTTGATTTCATTCATTCATTTCATTAATGTTCATTCATTTTCATTTATTCATTTATCTTGAATCTTTTTATAGCAACCGTTTAGCAATATTCTTAGCATATAATGTTTGTATATGTGTTGAATAAATGAATGGAAAATATTTTCCAATTTTACAGACTATTTAGAAGAAAAGTATGATGGATAATATTATCTCATTGCCTCATGTAATATATAAATAGAATATATTAACTTTTGAGTCCCTATATGCAGAATTTTTAAATGTATACCTATTCTAACTATATCAAAGCAGTTCCTTAACTAGTTCACCTAATTACAGTTGGATGGTTGTTGTAGTCAGGGTTTACAAGGAAAACAATTTAATAGAGGACACAGAATTTATAGTATTCTTTATAATAGTCACCCAAAGAGTTGAACACAAAAGTGCAGGAAATGCATCCACACACTGAATACCTAGAGAATCCAGCTGAGGGCCAGGATCCCATGGCAATACCCAGCATGAGTCTAGTGGAAGACCTAGAGTCCATGACAGTACCTCCCACAAGTCCAACTAGAGGTCTAGAGCCCATGACAATGACTCAGGCAAGCCTGTTTCATGGATCTGTGCTGGGAAGGCCCCAAGGGCAGTGGTGGAAACTAGAAAGTCTAT
The DNA here is from genome assembly GCA_004027455.1 of Hydrochoerus hydrochaeris. NCBI lineage: Eukaryota > Metazoa > Chordata > Mammalia > Rodentia > Hydrochaeridae > Hydrochoerus > Hydrochoerus hydrochaeris. The sequence continues at coordinate 25,149 of PVLA01007271.1, read as the reverse complement.
GCCAGCAGGGTTAAGGATCTGTGCTGGTAGGCTAAGGGTTCTGCACTCGAGCCAGGAAATAACACTCAAAGTAAGGACCAGGGCTCTCCCAAAAAGTACCACAGCCATCCTCAGCTACAATGAGGTTCTGAGCTCCTCCAACAATAAGAACTTCATATCAGGAAGTTCTTATCAGGAAGCCAGCCTGACAAGCTTCTCCAGGAGACTGAGCAGCACATCATCTTACCTTATAGAGCCAGGAGGCAATGCTCAAAGTAGAGACCAGAACTTCCCCAAAGTGAACCACAGTCATTCTCAGCAACAAGGTCCCAACCTCCTCTGACAATGAGAGCAGTCAAGTTCATATCAGGAAAAAAGTGCAACAAGCTCCTCCAGGAGAAACAATGGCAACAGGAGACCCAACAATCCCATGCTTCCTTTTTGAGTCTCCTTTTTATTCTGGTAACAATCCTCAGGTGGATCATCCACACTCAGCATGCTAATTCAATTCAGCTGATATTACAAGTTGCTCACCAGTTGTCATTCCACCACAGAAGACCATACCATGACCAAGAACAATTTAGAAAACCTTATTGCCAGGAAGTCTTTGATTTGGACTCTGATTCACAGTTTAAGTTTCTTCCAACAATGTGTGTCACCAACATACATAGAAATTCATGGTGAGCAAAAAACAAAAGACCCAATCCAAAAAAAAGCTCTTTAAACAAATAGACACTTCACAAAAGAAATAGTATAAATGTCCAATAAATAAATGAAAAACTGCTTAGCATCTTTAGCCATCACGGAATTGGAAATAGAAACAATTCTGAGATTATATTTTACTCCGATAAGAATGGCTACAATCAAGGACTCAAAAATCAACAAATGCTGGTGAGGGGGTTAAGGGGAAAGAACTCTTCTACAATGTTATTGGAAATATAAACTAGTATAACTACTGTGGAAGTCATAATGGAGAGTCCTTAAAAAACTAAAAATAGAAATTCCACTTGATCTAACTATGTCTCTTCCAAATATATTCCAAAAAATTAAAGTCATCATATCATAGTGATACATGCATACGCATGTTTATAGCAACATAAATCACAACAGCTAAACTATGGAAAACAGCCTAGATGTATACCAACAGATGAATGCCATATATACTCAATGGCATATTAATCAACCATAATGAAAGGTAAACTTGAGTCATTTGTAGGAAAATGTATAGATCTTGATATCATAATGTTAAGTGAAATAAATCAGAGGAAGGTTATATATCATATGGTCTGTCTTATATAAGAACCTCAAATTGTAAATAATTTAAAAAGCAAAATAAAGGAGAGAGCAGGAAACAGGAGGTAGACCTTTTGCAGATAGGAAAGAAGTTCTGAGAAAAGGGTCAAGGGGAAAAAAAGGAGAGAAAAGAGATCGAAAATCAACAAAATATAATACACAGGTACCAATTCCTCCAAATAATGTAATTATTATGTATCTCAAACATACACCAACAAAATTTAGTTAATTAATAAATTAAAACTGAAACTCGAAGTTCATGGTGGATAAGAACAATAATCAAAATTTCTGTGCATCTTTTTTTTCACAGGCATTATAAAGTTTGGAGCAAGAACACTAATGCCAAGATTAGGTCCAATATTTATCAAAACACAAGAGAAAGGAACATAGAATTTAAGACGATGAGCTAGCTTCCTTTACCCTGCTCTTACACACTAGCTGTTTCTCTCATGGCATTTAAGATGTTTCACCTCAGAAGAGCAAAACTGTTGAGGTCTGTGCCTAGATCCTCAATCCCCCAAAAGGGTGCGTGGGGAAGGCTCAAAGAAACGAGACAAGTGACATGGTCTTTAGGGCTGCAGCAGGAGTAAAATCCTCAGCAGAGTTCGTGACTCTGCTAGTCAGCCAACAAACTAATCTTGGGCAGCCCGTATTTAATTAGAACAAGCAAGCAGTTGAGTGGAAAATGCAGGAAACCTGAGAAGGATCTTGGGAGGGGTTCAAGGATCCCTCAGAGCAACAGACAATGCTAATTAAGGAAAACTATCCTTAATTGCCTGAGCCATTCCACAGTCCTGCATGTGTATTCAGCTTCAGTGGCTCCAACACAAAACAGTATTTTCATACCCCTGGATGTCAGAGTGGCACATCATAGCAGATAGAAATGAAAGTTGCATCTGCAAGTGATTTTCTTTTTCTCAGACAGAACAAAGAAAAGTTCTTTCCTATATTTAATTGATAGAATGATACAACTCAGACATGTTTTTTCCTCAACATTTTTGATACTATGAGTAAATAATCAGATTTTGATTTGTCCTTATAATAAGTAGGACATTAATTGGCTCCCTTTAATCTTCTCCAATGCTGGTAGTTATTAAACAGCATCCGTTGCAATGGTAAAAGAGATGATATCATGCTTGGCCCAACTCCTTAATACAGAGACAATAGATTTGTCACACTTCAGGAAACAATCAAATTTCGCAGCATTCACTAGGTGACAAGTCATGGACTTAGCTCCCTCAATGTCTTAAATCAACAACACAGAGAAACCAAATGGTTCATGGACAACACTTAAGTAAGTCAATAAATTGAAACCTGGAAAATAGGTCACAGTAAAAGTCACTGCAAAGCAGAGTTCCAAATTCAATGGGGATATGGCTTTTTGACCTGCTACAAAAACAGACTGAAATGTAATTCATTTCCCCAGATTTTTATGTAAATTTAATTTTCATGAAATTGTTGACTTGCTAACCCTGGAGACTGGTGATGTCTCTATTAATCTGTGGAATGAGTCTTAATCATGAACTCCTCAAACAAGCACTTTTTCATTCCCTTAATACCTCTCTTTCCATGCAGAATGCTACACTGTGCCCCTCCTGAACTATGTTTATTGGATAGAAAATGAAAATAAATAAGAATGTTTTATACTTGCTCCCTTTCCCCAAAGGAATGATCCTTGAAAGGCAGATAATTATTCCCTAAGCATGCAATGAAAACAATACTAAATCTAAACATTTATTCTTTTTCATAAAATAAGAGCAAAGAAACTTCCCAAAATATGTAGAAACTGGCAGAAAACAAGGAATCAAAGGTAATTGAAAGAGCTACAAAGTTACAATGCCTTGAGCTTGGGTTAGTTATTTATCTGCTAGAAAACTATATGTTAGAGTTTAAATATTTTGGGAGGTTTTCAAAACATCATGGAAGAAGGTAGTAAGTACATTTAGTTCTCATTAAAGTGTCTTTAATTCATGTATGGGTTTGTGAAAAAAATTGATTTCTGCTCTCACTTACTTTTGACCAACTCTCCCACTGAGAACAACTGTAATATATACATTTTTAAAAGTCTCTTTGAAGGGATCAGAGAGCTATTAAATCACTAAGGACTGAAAGAATCAAGAACCCAGGAAGAAGAGCAAAGCAAAGAATTGAGCTTGATATTCAAGAGTACTTTCACTCCTAAGGCATTTCTAATTACCATGCCGTGACCAAGAGAACGAAAGCTTAGGGGAAAAATTGTGGCACAAAATTTGTCTTAGTCGGAATTTCTCCAAAAGCAGGCTCTGAGAAGATTCCAAGGCACGTAGTTTATTTAAGAGACGCCAGTAACATGAAGATGGACATGAGAACTGATGTAGTGACCGGAGGCAGTCAATACGGAATATCCTTTTATTAAGTAAGACGCAGAGCACAGCTATTGCTTAACACTGAAGTAACTCTGAAAAGCACATACCCTAGATTTATCCCACCCAAGGGTTGAGGCTGCTGATACATTTGTACACCCTTTCCTATTAAGCACTGGTTGAGGAATACTCCACAGGGTATTAATTACAAAGCATTTCTAGTCTTGTATGGATACAGGTGGAATAACCTAAATAAGTTTTCAAGATTGAAAGACACAGACATTAGTAGCTATCAGTTGTACAGAGCACACAGATATGCAAAGCACTGAGGCACATGAGAGAAGGCACATGAGAGAGACAATATGTGTTATATATAGTTAACCCTTGGAAAAGCTCAACACATCTCACGCCCCAAGTTACATTTGCCCTGACCTGTCAGCATTTCTTCCAGATAATTTTTAATCAATAGGTATAATAGTAATTTTGTGGGGCAACAGATATACCTCTCTGCAGGTTGATCCAAAAGTTGTATATGATTCTCACTATCTCCCTCTGTTACCATTCAGTCAAAATTCTTATAATTGGGTGAACTCTGTGATACAAACTTGTCTTTATCCTAGTGGGCTCTGAACCCCCTGATTACCGTGCTTTTCCTGGGCCATGTTTTCTCCTATTCATTTATGCCTAATCACTTGGTATGGAAACACTGGGAACCTCCCTGCCTTTATTAGGAAGTAGAATTATGATCATGAGGATTCTATATCCTCTCAATAATAATGACCAGTTCCACTTTTCAAAATGCTTCTGTGCTCCTATGTGAAAGCCCAGAATGACTAAGGGAGAGCTATAATTTTAGCTTGCTGTGGAACAAGTTAGAAGTATCTCTCTCCTGGGAGTTGAAATGCAAATTCCTTAAGTGGGTCATTGGGAAAAGCAGTGAAAGAGACATTTCCTTCTCCCACTCTTGGTCCTAGACCCTAGAGGTAGAGGACACTTCCATGGAATCTGTGGAGTCATTACTTTCATAATAACACTGAGAGATTATTTTCCCTTATCAATGTATTGATAATTACACAAACACAATAATGGTTGCTGCTGTTGTTTGGTTAGATTTATGGGAGTTCCTCATAGTTTTCTATGATCTCACTGATATTTTCAGATCCAAAATTGTTAGATATATGGTAGGGATAACCAAGCCTGCATCCTTTAAATCTATGGGTAGGCACAAAATCTTCTATTTCCTGGTTTCTCATTCAGCCTCTTCACTGGGGTGGAATTTTAGGAGCTTCCACACTCTTTTCCATAGTCTTATGACCAATGTAAGACTTCTTTCAAATAATAAAGATATGTATCTTGGTTATATAACGAGGGACCAGAGGATTTCTCAGGGGCTGCCAATGAGATCATTGGATTCTCTGTGAGACAGATAGGACTTGTCCATATTTTCCTTGCTAGCAAAAGGACATTCTTAGTCTCTTGGAGTTAGAGCTATCTCAGATCCTAAGATGAGGATTTAAGGACAAGTGGTTTATTCTGGAGGAGAAAGAACTCTAGTGAGGAAAACATGATGCAAAAAAAGAACATTATTAACTAGTTAATTTCACAGGCAAACTCAGGGGGAAAAATTTCATCTAAAACAGATGATCCAGAATTGTCACACCCCACACACACCTGAGGAGGGGAAAATATTCTTTTTATATCATATAATTGTCAATCAGTATCTAAAGACATTTGGAGAATTATTTAAATTCCTGATCATTTTTACTACTATCACATGAAAAGTCAGAATAACCTTTCAGAAAAATTGATAAGGAACATATACATAGAATTAACTCATTAGTAAGTAAGATCTTATTGATACAGGTAAAGCCTGACAATATCAACTACAGAATATAAAACCAGCAGAGTTTCCAATTTTTCAAGGCACTAGGAAACTCAACATCAACCAAGGTGTTAATCTGAAAATCGGCTAGAGAAAAAAGGATACATTACCACAAAGCTAATAGCTTCACTTGAACAGAAACATGGAAGCCAAAAATTAATGGAATGTCATCAAAGCATCAGAAGAAAATTAGTTCAACACAAATGTTTATGACTAGCAGAAAACATCCTTCAAAACTGAACTAAAATGAAAACAGTTCCAGATAAAACAAAACTAGTAAATCTGTTACAAACTTACAAATGTTTAAGTGGTAAAGACACAGTGTGTGATCAAATATCTTTATGATACTGAAATAGACAAAGTTTCCTTATAGATTAATTATAAATAAAAAGTTGACAAATTAAATTGTATTAAAGAATTCTCTTCAGAAGAGACTTGAGAACTAAAAATGTATGCCAAAAAGTTGGAAAACAGGCTCACAATAATTTAAGCTAATAAACAAATGGCCCATATTCAGAACATATGAAAACTTTGATATGTAAAAGACAAACAACCACAATAAGATGGTTAATGATCACAGTCTTTTGAAACATGTTATCAAAAGAAAACTTTCCTGTGGTCAATAAATATATCAGAAATCACTCAGTCTCTGTCACCAGAAAAATGAAAGCTAATTCCATAATGAATGTCAGTTGCATACACATCAATATGACAAAACTAAGAAGACTGGAAATACCATGCCGTCAGGAGGTTGAGGAGAACCTGAAACTCTCATTATCTCGCATTATTTAGAAAGCTGGCCCTACCCACTGAGGATGAAATGTACCTGCCCAATAATCCCTCACTCCAATTGCAAATCCAAATAGAAAACCAATAAAAATGTGTACGTGTGTTGACTGAAAGATTTGTATAGCACCATGATGGCATTATTTTATAAGCAGCAAACCAGAAGCAATGCAAATGTCAATAAAGATTTGTGAAATTAATAAAAACAAATGTTTATTTGTAATGCAGTGGAACAGAACAATGGCACACACATAACTTTGAGTAAAAAAAGCCAGATGTAAAACAGTATCTACTATATGATTCTGTTAAGGCAAAATTAACCACTGTAAGATTTAGAATCCTTTGGAAGGGAGTGGATAGTGACAGGACATTTGTGAAAATTCTTTCTTTTCTTATTATTTGTGCATTTTTCTCTGTGTCCATTATAATTTGCTGTAAAATGTTTTTAAATGTAGATTAAGAGTGAGATCAAAATGTTAAAATTAAAATATGTCAAAATTAATCACAAAGGAAAATAGAAGATAATTAGTGTAGGACTTTTTTCCTAGAAAGTAAATTGAATTTTGAAACGTACTTTTTAAATTATTGAAATAAAGTTTTGAACAGTTCCAAAGATCAAATTCTTATGAGATGAAATATTACATATTAAATGCAAATAAATTTTTAACATTAATTCAATATATCCACAAGGTATCCAGAATTAAATGAGAAAATCTCAGGTACAGAATTTTACTATTACAAACAGAAACCTTGTGCACCATAGACTGCCATTTGCATTAATGAGCTGAGACTAGTGTGTCTTATCACCAGCTGGAAGAGCTGTCAGCCCCTCCAATCATTTCTATGCCAATTAAGTGTTTTATCTTTTACCCAAAGTTGCTTATCCTTCATGAGTGCCAGTTGTTAGAAAAGCAGCCTTGTCTCCTGACCATTTGCATTTAAAATTTCGGCACTATCTCTGACTCTGCCCTCCCTCCTCTAGGGATCCTTTTGCCTTATCAGCTTTTCCATCTTCGCAACCTTTCCATTTCAGTGACCAACTTCTCATTGAAGTCCACAATTATTCTCTCCTAGAATTTAACAAGTAGTCTTTTCATGTCTAGTCTTTCAGTGTCAGTCAAGGATATACAAGCTACTAGGTTGGTCTTTTTGTGGACAGAACTAATCATGTCATTCTTCATATCAAAAACTTTAATTGGTTTTTCTGTTGTCTAGAGAATGAATCTTACTACCTTTTCTTTAAGGCCATACAAAATCTAGCTCCAAACTATTTTCCACTATGCACACTAGACTGAATTCCAAGAATGTAACAGTATTGACAGAACCTCATTTTCCTTCCTATTTCTTTGATTACATTCTCCCATTTTCCATTTTTCTGCAGTTGTAAATCTGCTACAACCTTTCAAAATCAATTTGTCATTATTATTTTGCTGTTGAGTGAGGTCATGGAAAATGTAGACTAAAAGCCTGTTTAAATGGTTTTCAGCATTGATCAGATTTTAGACTTATCCAAAGAACTTCTAAAATTAGCCAACACCAGTGTCACACCAACAGACTGGTGGAACACTGCTAGAAATCACTGAAGTCTATGAATCCTAAAAGCAATCTGTGGCCACCAGCTCAACACCAGCCCAGACTAATCTTGACAACAAAATGGACTAAAATCTAAATTGGCACAAATCAGTGGAAGCTGATTTCCATACATATAAACAATGATGATCACAAAAGAAAGGTTGAAATCAAAGCTAATCATTAGCTGTTCACTTCCATATGGCTGTGAAAACTCTAACAAACTACTCTACAGATAGTATGCATGTATTCTCGAGAAATTACTAAAAAATTCCTTAGTAAAGAAAACATAGTAAGGAAAATTGAGATTTTGAAGAGCAGTTCAAGATATGGGAGAAAAAGGATAGGTCAAAAGCACTATAGTAAACTGTCAAAAATCAAAACTGAAGACAGTGAAAATAGGAAAAAACCAAGCAAGCAAAAAATAAAAAGCATTTTATACAGGGGAAACTCTGGAATTAATGTCACAGACTTCTCATCTGGATTCTCTAAGGACAGTGAAATTGGGAACATCTTTAAAATGTGGAAACCAAACAAACACACCAAAAAAAAAAAAAAAACCTGTCCACCAAGACTTCTGTGTCTTGCACTTTATTTCATGAATACAGACAGACTTACAGCTTCTACCAAAGATGTAGAAAGTTAGTCAGTGTTGCTCCCACCCTAATGGTAAGAAAAGACTGAATAATCTACAAAAGTATTATGCTTCCTGAACACATCAAAAAGCTAGGGGACTAGAATAGCCAATTACTCTGATATCAAAGGAAAGACAGGACACCTGCACTGGCTTAACACCTGCAGCAGGAAAAATATGAGACCTTTGTACAAGAGGATGAAAAGAATCCAGGCAGACTTTTAATGAACTGAAAAAGGGCCAGCATGAACTAGTATAACAGAATGAAAACCTTAAAAGTCACAGATGAAAACACTGAATGTCCTTACAGGCTCTACCCCAGTATTGTAGTCAGGGTTTGCAAGGAAAACAATTTAATACATAACACATAATTTATAGAATTATTTTATAATAATCACCCAAAGAGTCAAACATTAAAAAGTTCAGGAAATCTGTCCACACACTAAAAACTCAAAGAATCCACCTGAAGGCCTGGCCCACAGCAATGGCCTGCATGAGTCCAGCTGAAGGCCCAGAGCCCACAACGTCTCATGCAAGTTCATTTCACAGATCTGCACTGGGAAGGTTCAAAAGTCAGCAGCAGATGCAAGAAAGTCTGTGCCAGCAGGATGAAGAATCTGTGCCAGTAGGCTGAGGCCACTGGAGCCAGGAAGTGAAGCTTAAAGTAAGGACACAGAGCTCCCCCTAAAAAGTACCACAGCCATCCTCAGCAACAATGATGTCCCAAGCTCCTTGGGGAGCTCAGGACAGCGGAGTTCATATCAGGAAGCCAGCATGACAAGCTTCTCCTGGAGATAGAACAGCACACATCTTCCCCTCTAGAACCAGGAAGTGATGCTCAAAGTAGGGACCAGAGCTCCCTAAAGTGAACTGCAGCCATTTTCAGCAACAACAAGGTCCCAAGGTCCTCTGACAGTGAGAACAGCCAAGTTCATATCAGGAAAGAAGCTTGACAAGCTTTTCCAGTAGAATCAATGGCAGCAGGAGAACCAACACCACCACTTCTTCCTCTCCAGTTCTGCTTTTCATGTTGTTGGCAACAATCCTCAGCTGAGCCATCCACACCCAGCACCAGGCTGATTCAATTCACCATACTCAGGAAGCCCACAAAGGCAGGAGGGAAGGCGGGAAAGTCTGCATCCTTGTAGCAGACCGACAGAAGGAGACGCCTTCTCCCCTAAGCAATGAAAGGTTTAAAACGCTAGGGAAAGGGCAACAAAGCCTACTCCAGAGGGCAGAGGAAATCTCCTGAGGCTGGGGAGGATGGAGAAAGTGAAAATGAAAAGTATCTCGTTGTCTTGAGGGAGAGCTAGCAAACCCTCCTCTACTCAGTATATTAGACTCCTCCTAGCACAGGAAGGGGCAGCAGAATCATTGAGAATACCATCATTAGAACCCAGGGACACAGGATCTACATGGCACTAAGGCTGAACTCTCCGACAGAGAATCCTGTTATTCCCCAGACCAAGCCAGAAGATAACAAATAAAATAATCTACCACTGGAGAAAAGCATAGCGTGGAAATAAACCTCACTGAAGTTATCTGATCCATCCAAATAACCTCAGATCTGAAAAAGTATGATACCCATTGTTTAGGTAATTATTCACATAACTAAATAACAATGATGTAGGCCATATAATTCAGATAGATGGGCTAGATCTATCAAACAGACAGATAGGTGCACTGACTGAACAGAACAGAATAGATGAGAGAAAATGATAGATGGATAAACAGGAGAGATTGAATGGATAGAGAGATGATAAAAATTCATACCATAGAAAATATCTTAGAAGCCAATGCTAACAGCTAGCAGCATTCACTTCTTCGAGAAACAGGTTTTGTGAGAAGAGTTAAGGACCTTTAACTGATTGTTCTACTCATCACTCCAACATTGAAATATTACTTGTATTTCAAATATTTTATAAAAACTAAAATTATGGTTTTGAAGTTAATAAAGGCATGGAAAACTACTACTTTCACAAAATTCTGATAAACTTCTAAATCAATAGAACTTTTTTGGAAAGTGGTTTCATAGTTACATGAAGAGTGCTGAAAAAGATAGTTTTTCTCCTTTATCTGACATAAGTTTTAATTGTGACATATTCTAAGAAAGTAATCCAAAATATAAAAAATACTATGTGTTCAAATATATTTAATGAAGTACACTTCTGGGTTTTTTTGAGGCAATAGTAATTTTCAACTCTAGAATAATTTCATTTTTATGGCACCTTGACTTAATGGACATGCTGTAGTCATTAGAAATTATTGTTACAAAGACTACACCACAATGCAGACAATGAATGTAATATGATGATGTTAATTGCAAAATGAGGATTTAAAAAGACAATGCTACAAAATTGAACACAGGCAAAGGCCAAACTCACTGAATTTGTGCCCTGGAAATTTCACCACATTAAGCTTCAATTATCATATCTATAAAATGAACATAATAGTGTGTGTATCACAAATTGTTCACTAAAACAGAATGAAAAAACAACTGGACTAAGTACTTGCCTACTCTGCACATAGTATTACTGCATAATATGTAAATAGATCTAATAAACCTGAATATAAATAATACAGGAATGGGATAAACTAATAAATATGGATAGATTCCCGGATGATATTGAATTTTTCTTTTTTTATATTTTTTCAATTTTTCATGGTATATATTATGGTATTCCTTCACACCACAAAAGAAATTAAGTTAAAAATATAGCTTCTCTTTGTATTTGCCATGTTTCTGATTAGGGCAAATCTACTCCATGTCTAACTATTATCCATATTTGGAACTTTGCTTTGGTGTCCTCTCAGATGCCTATGACTAAGAAGAATGGACATTCTTCCTATATTCTACTTGCACCTGAATTTTAGTGGCCTATAAATATAACTCTTGTAATAAAATTCTCATTTACCAGTGTAACACTTTCGGAGAAAAAGCTTTATATTCCATGAATGTATCTGCATATAAGTTTCTGGGAAAACCATGCTCCAGTCATCTGGAAATTGATAGAAAGAAGCCATCAAGTGCAGCTGTGGACCATGTTCCTAAGTGAAGGATTCAGCTCATCTTGGAGTCAAAGATGTGTAGGGCACCAGACAAATCCCTGACACACATGATTAATGACATTGCCTTAGATCTGGGGAGTATGACTTTATTCAGATTTGTCCCTGCATCTGACAGCACCCAAGTCTGTACTGTTCCAAATGAAGGCTTGAGAAGCAATTTTCAGGTGAACTGAAGAAGAAAATCACATGTTTGCACTGAGAGGTAGCACATTTATGAAAACAATATGGGTGAAATGACAGGTTTGTGGGATGATTTTAGTACATCTGCTCCGTGAACTCTCACTTGGTAGGAAGCATGAGGACAAAATAAAGAGAGAAAAATAAAAAATTCATTTCTTACAAGTTTGAAACTGTTGTAAATAGTTAGAAATTTGGAATAGGGTTAAGAATCGTGTGTGTATTTATGAGTGTATGTGCATATTTTCCAACCCACACCCCTGAAACAAATTAAGGAAAATTTTTTGAACTAAAAAATGAAGTAATTTTGACACTCAAGAAAGTATTGCTAATCATGTGTGATTGCAGCTTCAAAACAAGCACTGACAAGTCTTGATAAAAATAAACTTTACATGTTGACTAATAAAATATTCAAGGAATTTCATCAAATGAATGCATTCCAATTTTTTTTCAAAAATAATTTCTACTAACAATATGGTATAATATACAGATAGTTCATCACTTGGGTCCTACCCATACCTGGGCTTCAGATAAGTAAATTTAGAAATAATTAATGATGCTATTATCTATATTTCTAACAACACTGTTTTTCTATCTACTGCCTTCCATCTCCTTCCCCCTTTAAAAGCTATTCTGTGGATGCACCACAAGCATTAAATTCTTAATAATACGATAGCATTTCTTATGACTGACTGTTTGCAGTTACGCTGTATTTTATAGAAAGAATTTTTTCTAGTCTCTACACAAGCAAAGCTAAATTAGAAGAGAATATATAGTTGACAGCTTGGAGTAAAGGGAACATGTTCCTAAAATGGTAAATTTTAAAGGTCAATTAATGGCAATTTAAAAGCAGTGTTGAAATTTTGGCCTACATACTCTCATGAGTCTATTTATTTACAGTGACATCCACATATGATACAGGTATGAATGTAAGAAGGAACAATAAACGCATTCGACATAGTGAATACCACAGCCATTCCCAATATCCGTTATTATAGAGCAGATAAGTATGCTATTATTGAACCATTTTATAAAATATTATGCATATAAAGGAAAAATAGGTGCGTATATCTGGCATTCAAAATATACAAAATTTAGCAGAAGTAAATTGCATGGGAGAATATATACATTAACATAGTTGCACAGGATAAAAACAGCATTGTTTTGTGTTAAGAATAAGTTAACATGAAATCTATCCTCTTCACATCTGTTAAAGTGCACAATATCATGTGAACTATAGGCACTGAGTTGCACACTAGATTTCTAGAACATGCCCTACCTTAAAAAGTTTATACCCTTCTTATGGGCCACAGAAATCCATGTTCCTCTCCTTCCGGCTCCTGGTATGTCCTGTTGTACACTTTGACTCTGAGAGTTTGATTATTTATGTGCCACATAGAAGCAGAGTCATGCAGCATTCACCCTTCTGTGACTGCTTTATTTCATTTAGCGTAATATCACCTAGGTTCATCCATGATGTCACAAATGGCAGCACTTACTTTGTTAAAGACAGACTAGTACTGCATTGTATGCCTATAGCTCATTTTTTATTGAGTCTTCTGTCAATTGACATTCAGCTTATTTCTGTATCTTGGTTGTGAATAATGCAGCAATGAACATGGGTGTGCAGATATATCCTCAGCATCTCTTATTTTCAATTTTGAATATATACTCATACACCCATATATATGCTAGATTATAAAGTTGTTCTATTTTTGATTCTATAAAAAAGAGAAATGAAAAATTAATCTCATTGTTGAGAATGAAATGTTCCAAGGGTAGCTAAACTGAGAATGCTTATGGACATGTAAATTATCCAAGGGGATAAACCATGTCATGTAAGAGAGAAATAAAACCATTGAGAGAAAAACAACAAAAATTTCAAAGCAAAGACTTCACGGGAAACTGATTTGCAGCATGTGAAGGCATACCTGTGTCTTCTTTAGCAAATAAAGAAAATTTAAACCAGAGCTACACAATTATATTCTGTAATTAAAAAGCATATTTTATATCAGATGAATTTAGGCAAAGTGGTCTTGTGAAGTCTTGACAGTAAATGTGTCACTTTTTCTGTCCCTCTTGGAAGACCCATAAGGCTTCTTTATGGAAAAAGCATTAGAAATCCAGAAAAAAATTTTTAAAAACTTGCATCTGAATTAAACTGAACAAAGTAGAAAAACATAAAATTTAGAAAACTTTCCTACATATACTCCCACCCCCAACCACTTCCAAATTGATCAAAATAAAACATTTTGTACCCTATTATGAACCTCTTCAGAGAAAATGTCCCCACATAAAATCACTGATACCATCAGGCAGAGAAAACATACAATGGAATTAAGTATAGAACAAACCTTTAAGTGTTTAACCTATCATTTTCACCGTGTCTTTCTTCCTCCATCTTTAGAAGAATGAAAACTCCCTAAACAATGACAGATAAGAATACCTTTCTGAATTGTGTATGTAGTGCCAACTCTGCTCATCATCTGGAGACAAAAGAGAGGTGGACATAAAAGCTCTGACGCGCAGTGATAGGACATAAATTAAAGCATATTCTACAAGGAGGGTTTCTGAAGTGCATTCTAGCAATTTAGAAGGAACAATGCTTTGATTGTTCTCCTGCTCAGGAATAATCTCATTGAAGGTGAAGTTTCCCTGTTTCCGACAGCTCTTCACAAAAATGAAACATTTTCTCTTCAAGTATGTCCAAATCAAGATGGTGCGATTTAGGCTGGGGCTTCAAAAGTAATTACAATAGACCTCAAGAAACAGGTTCTATTACACTTCCTTCTTTCGTCCAAATTCTTTGTCATCAAATATGTCTTAAAGAATTTTTCTTAGTCTTTCAAACAATTTCAGCAACAGCTAAACCTGCTTGCCAAATAAGTTTGGACAGTTATATGAAAACCATGCAGAAAATAACCAAGCCACCAGCAAAACTCTGATTCCTGGCAGCATTTTTTTTTAATCATATACATCATCCTGATCCCTTATTTGTTACTCACCAAAGAAAACTAGATATTTTTCTTCCTTTCTATTTTTAATGCTTTTTTTCCTTGTAGGAAATTTTTAAAAAGATGTTTCTCATGAAATATAAAAATGAATGAAGCTCATGAAAATGGATTTAAACCTCATATACCTAGACTGGCTTTACATTTACTTTTCTATCTTCTACTTAGATTAATAAACTTTTGAAATATGTGATGGGAAAGAGGGACACTCTTATCTTTAAGGATTAAAATGGATCTGAGCATATTTTGTTCAGTGACAATAAAATGGTTCTTTTTTAAGCCCCATAAGTAAACTTTGGTCCCAAAACCTTGATTACAAACTGATTTTTTCCAACAGGTAATTAAGTAACAAAAAAAAAAAGACCTGCAAAGGCTCAAAATGAGTTCTTTTAAGCTTCTTTCTCAAGAAATGTTTCCATATCAACAAGTTATTTAAAATCGGTAGAAGATAGATGCACCTTGAGACCATAATGTTAAGTGAAATAAATGAGGCTCATAAGCTTAAATATCACATGATTTCTCTTATAAAAGAAGCCCAAATTATAAATAAAGAGAAAAATAAAATATAATAGGAGGTAGAGAGATAAATCTTTTTCAAATGGGAATGGGTTCAAGAGTTGGAGGGAAAGGAGAAAAAGAGGGAGGGATGAACAAAGAGCAGAGATGTATTACGTACAGGTACCAACTGAACACAAGGAATTTAACATTATATACTGCAAACATGTACTAATAAAAATTTTAAGGACAAAATAATAACATTATTATTTAGCAAGTTTATAATCACCTCCACCATGAGGTTCTTAAAGTTATTTCCATGTTTCTTTATCATTACTATTTTTTTTCATTATTTCAACAATGTACTGGTTTCATTGCTACTGTAACACAAATTTGGATTCTTAAAACAGCACAAATTTATTATCTTATCAATCTGATACGACAGAAATTTAAAAAGATTCTGTCTTCTGTCTTAGTTTGTAGTGTCATAACAGAGCACCTGAGATGGGGTAATTCATAAGGAGCTGAAATGTATTCTCCCACAGTTTTGAAGCTTATGGAGTTTGGAGACCAAGGCAACAGCCTTGGGGCTGTTCTCTTGTTTTCATGATAGTACCACAAGACTGCATCCTTGGGAGGGAAGAGACACTAAGTTCTCACATGGCAGAAGGGATGGAAGGACAATAAAGAGATCAAACTCCTTCCATCAAGTCCTCCTAACACATCAGTAATCTTTTAAAAGATCCCCCAGCTCCCAATACTGCTGCATTTCTGACATGTAGTCAGATCACAGGAGATTCTCCCTGAACTAAAAATCAAGGCACCTCTAACACTGCATTCCTTTCTGAGGGTTAGTGAAGAATCTGTTTCCTTACCTTTTCCAACTCAAGAGGTTGCCTGCCATCCCTGGCTGGTGATCCTTCTCCCCTACCTCAAGCCTGGCCAAGACCATCAGACACTGCTATCTCTTTGGTTTTCTTTTTGGATCCCCTCTTCCATTTTAAAGGACCTTTATTATTGTAATACAGGATAATCTATTTTAAGATGAGTTAATCAGAAACTTTAATATCATTTGCAACATGTTGCAGCCAGGGTTTGCAAAGGAAACAATACAGGGCACATAATTTATAGGGTTATTTCATAATATTCGCCCAGAGAGTCAAATGCATAAGAATGTGAGAAATCTCTCCAAATACTAGAGACCCCAAGAAACCAGCCAAGGGCCCAGATCCCACAACAATGTCCTGTATGTGTCCAGCTGAAGACCTAGAGCCTGTACCAATGTCCTCCATGAGTCCAACAGGAGGCCTAGAACCCTCAACAATGTCTCATGAAAGTTTTTATCAAGGATCTGCACTGGGAAGGCCTAAAGGTCAGTGGTGGAAGCTAGAAACCCTGCACAACAGGATGAAGGATGTGCCAGCAGGCTGAGGGATTTGCAAAGGAGCCAGGAATCAATGCTGAAAGTAAGGATCAGAGCTCCCCCTGAAGGAAACCACAGCCGTCCTCAGTGACAGCAGGAACCTGAGCTCCTCCCAAGATGAGAACAGCTGAGTCCCTATTAGGAAGGCCAGTGTGACAAGCTTCTCCAGGAGGATCAACAATGGCATATCATCTTTCCCTCCTGTTCTCCTTTTATGCTATAAGCAACATCAATCCTCAGGTGGACCTTCCACACCCAGCACCACACTGTCTCAATTCACCTGGGGGTTACAAGTTGAGCATTAGTTAATTCACCCACATAACCTTAATCCCCTTTGCCATGTAACTCAATATGGAAGTTTCTGAAAGAAATAGAGAACTATTTGTAGATCAAAATTGCCATTCTATAAATTGTTAATCCTAAAAGCTAATACAATAAGGTTTAGCTAAAAACCTCAGTAGAATGAAAGTTACAAATTCAAGAATAAACAGCAAACTTTCTTATTTATATGTAATTTTAGAAGTTCCTCTCCTTCTAAGGAGAATAGACACTGATGAACTGAACGGTGCTCTGCTTACTGAGTACAATAAAAGTTTGAGGTACACGAACATGCATATAGTAGTCCACAGGCCAGAGTAAATTCCTCTGCATAATAAAGTTATAAGAACTTTGAAGGTTTTTGCTAAATGGGGATATCAATACAGAAATCATGGAAACCAAGTGAGCTGGATCTGAACAGTATAAAGCAATGAGGAGAATCACCCTCACAAGCAAGAAAGGGGGAAATTTGGAGAAAAATACAGGACTAACAAGGACTACTTAAACCAAAACATCAGTAAGGGTAGATTCTACCATGCAGATCTCTGACATAACTGCTGAATACTTTATGAGGCGTCTGGAAGTGGGAAAAAGCATCACTTCGCTAATGAGCCAGTTTCTGTCTCACTCTGAATGAAAATCCAGGAAGTAAGCTTTTGTCTCATCCCTCTCCTAGTCCCAGCGCGACTCCTCTTTGCTAAACCTCTGCCACTTACCACTCACACACACTTACCACTCGGGATGTTCAGTCCCACACCAGAAGTATGGCACGAGGCTGGTTCTCAGTGCTATCTATGTGCAGTAATGCCCACATGTAAGTTCAATGGAAGTCAGGGTTTCTGGTCCTGGAGCTGGGAAGCAGTTTTATGTTTTAAAGATGCTCATGCATTTATAGTGCACAGCTGGGTTGAGACACCCACCAGAAAGGGGCAGCAGTAAGTCCTTGCCCTTCAGGGAAGAAGGTCCTGTTCTCACAGGAAGGAGGTCAAGTCTCACAAAGTCTTAAACCAAATACTAATATAGAAGATAAGGTACTGCTGGTGACCACATTTTATACTATGGCTGAGGTGGGTTTTTTTTCTGTACAAAAAAATGAGATAGAGAGAAAGTAAGTAAAGAAGAAAAGATACAAAAAGTCCTGTTCTTACCACATTTCCCCCTAGATTAATAAGGAGTCTCCACAACAGGGAAGGATAGCTCTGTCTCTAATTAATGTGTTGGGAGAAACTGGAATCTAACTCTTTATCCTATATCAAAAAAGAAATTTGAGCTCTTAGACTGCACTAAACCAAGGGAACCTTGGCTCACTGAAGCTTTCTCTGCTTCAACACACCACTCAGTGTGGCATTTGCATCTGTGGTGAGGGGGAAATTCTTTAAGGAAGTCCCATCCCATACAACCAAATACAGCAAGGCACAAGACTTTCTCCATGAGGGTCCCACACTATTCCAGAGATTATCTTAACCTCCCCGGGGATGGCCAAGCCAGAAGGGAGAACAGGAAAAAGCACCATTAATCATGTATTTGTTTCAATGTCAGATTTCTAGATATGCAAACTAGACAAGATATGGGAATGGAGAAGGACTTTCTCTATCTTTATATAGAATATCCTCAGACCAAATGATTATATCAAATATTTATTCACACCCTGCTGTTTTGATTCATGACTCCTTTCTATCAAATATTACTATAAGAACCCAATCTATGAGTTTCAAAAAGAAGACTGAGAGAAAAGGGGAAGAGGGGAAAGAGGAGCTTCAAATAAATAATTGTCGTGACTCTGTGATTACCTTGCACAACCTCCAGGACCTGTCTCCATGGAGAAAGTACAGAGTGAAAAAACAGTGTGGATTTGAGGAGACAAGGTAATAGCTAGGAGAAATTCCTGGGGAGAAGAAAAGTTACTGTGATTGTGTTCGATTTCTTCATGGAAGTGTGTGCATGACAGGAGTGCACAGCAGTTTCCTAGCTCTGCCTTGGCCAGAAGTTGGGCGGTGGGACCTGAACCACGAGGCATGCTATGTAAGCTCAGTTTCAGCCTCCATTGCCCTCTCTATCATCCCACGTATTATGTTGCTTGGAAACCTTTGCCTAACTTCACCATGAGACACACAATGTCATCAGCACCCTACAAAAGCACAAATTAGCTAGACTCAGGCATTAGTGGAAACAGATAGGAATATTCTGTTGCTTTCTGTCTCTCATTCCTTCATCCACTAGTCTGACCTCTTAAATCTCAAATTTAAACAGATTTCTATTCTCTAAATTGCAGGTTTATTTCGTGAAAAGTTTCTTGATGTCATGTATCATGGTTCTGTGGTGTCAGGAGTGTGTATATATATATATATATAAGTAAAAGTTAATGGAAATAAAGGAGTAATAACAAATTGGCAATCATAGGTGGAAATATAACACTTCTCTCTTAGTAAATGATACAACAAGTGAACAAAAGTAATGAAAAAATACAGAACATTTAATAATTATTATTAACCTAAATTGACTTACTTGACATTTATGGAATATACTATCTACAAACTATATAAGACATTCCTTTTAAGGGTTTTAAGAACATTTACCAAACTAAATCATATACAGGACTAAATAGCATGTTTCCACAAATTCCACAGGATTCAGGTCATATGGGATGTGTTCTCTGACCAAAGTGAAAGAAAAAATAGAAACAGAAAGATAGCTAGAAAAATCATCAAGTATTTAAAAATTAAGCCACAAGGGAGGAGCTAAAGATGACCAATCAGTGAGCAACAAAATACAAAGCCTCTCAGGAGAAAAAACTCATATGCCAGAATAAAACATCCTGGAGAGATCTAGACAGAGAGAGATGGAGCCTCTTGACACAGGAAGAAATTAAAATGTAAAAAAGCTCGTCAAACACGCAGTCTCAGGGCAACAATTGGAACAGCTAAACTTACCGGACACAGTGTTTTCACTGCAATGTGCCAAGTTTGCGCCGGCCTGAGTTTGCAAATTTGCACTGCCCAGCAGAGCCATCCAAACTCGTTCCCACCGCCACTCCCAGGAGCCACAGCCACGCTGAAGTCGAGGGTTGGTGAGCCCAATGGAGAGCGGAGCCAGGGAAGGGACCTTAAGTAATCCACAGTCAGTGCTGGGAATGAGACCCCCTCCACGGGAAGGGCACGACCAAATGGGCAACGTGTTAGAATCAGGCAGGAGGAGCCTGAACTGGGAGTGACAGTGACTTCAGTTGGTTCCTCCCTCCCAAGAGCAGATTCATGGGATCTGTTTGGACTGGGTCACTCCCATGGCTGGGGCCCAATGAGCTGTCCCAAATCGATTCCCTGCGCCTAGCATGCACTAACCCTGTGAAGGCCCCTGAAGTTTGGCTGACCAGGTGGGGAGGGCAGGCATACGCAGCCTCTGCTTACACCTCAGTGACAAGAGAAGGCAGGAGAGGGTGGAGGTCCCTTGCCAGCATGCTTCGGAGGAACTGTGGCTGACAGGGAAAGGGGCTGGAACCTCCAATGTACACCTATGTGGAGGAGGCTGGGACCATGACAGGAGAGAGAGGCAAGAGGAGGACCCCAGCCCAGAACCCTGAAAGCACTGATCCAGGAGAGGGAGACTGAGGGCAGCAAACATGCAACATCAGACATGGCTTCAGTAGACATTAAGAGATATCTTTGGGACCTTGTAGATGAGCTCAAAACTGAAATATTAAATCAGGTAAAGCAAGATAGGAGTAGAGTAATAAAAGAAATGCTAAGCATCTCTCAGGAAGACAGACAGAAGAAGGGAGGAACACAAAAAAAGGAGAGAAACATTCGATAAAGAACATAAGGAAAATATAGAATACATGAAGCAGATTAAAAGAGATTACCAGGAAATTTAATACTCCATTGAAAGCTGGAAAAACTCCTTAAAATAAACTAAGAATAGACTATCAAAACTTGAAGACAAGTTTGCAATGTGTGATCATGAAAGGAAAGATCTTTTTTTTTTTTTTTCTTTGGTGGTACCCGGGATCGAACTCAGGACCTCACACTTGCCAGGCAGGTGCTAATGCCACTGAGCTAAATCCCCGGCCCAAGATCTTTTAAAAATAACAAGGAAACAGGCAGTAACAATACAAAGGCTATTCACAGAAATAATTAAGGAAAACTTCCCAAGCATGGGAAAAGAAAATATTTGGATATATAAGGCATATGGAACTCCAGCCACCTACAACCAAAGCAGAGCTACACCCAGACATATAATAATCAAGATACCAAACTTCAATATAAAAATAGAATATTAAAAGCCATCAGAGAAAAGAAACAGATTACCTATAAAGGTAAGCCTATCAATAACACAGCAGACTTCTTGACAAAGACTATCAGACCAAGAAGAGCTTAGGGCAAAGTACTCCAAGCCCTGAGAGAAAATAACCTCCAGCCCAGATTGATGTACCCTGCAAAACTGTCACTAGAAATTAATGGAGAAACAAGATGCTTCCATTACAAAGAGGAACTGGGGGAGTTTGTGACCACCAATCCAACCCTACAGAGAATACTGAAGGACATTCTAGAGAGAGAAAAAAAAAAATACCAGGATTTTAGGAACAGTAGCAGAAAGGCCTCAATGAGTGGGGCAGGCAGTAGAATGAAGGAGAAAAGTAGACAAAGGCAGAAAAATCGCATAGCAGAAATGAGGCAGAGAAGGATGGCTAGAATCTCTAACATAGATGGCCTTGGTACACTATATTGTTAATAGTATAACAGGATTTAAAACCCACATTACTCACACCACTTTGCTTAGATGTATTATATTCTGTTCCAGTCATTATACCTGTACTAGATTTGAGGGCACAGAAAGTAATCCTGAAAATAACAGGATATAGTACAGTAATCATCCTTAATTTCCTATTAACTTAATCTTAAGCTCTGTAAAACCTACACTGTTTTACCATGACTGATCGTAATCAAATCTGGTTTGTTGGATCGCTGTTTTGTATTGATAGATTTTATTCAAAGCTGTTATGATTGATAGTATCAAGTCTGAGAGTATAGGCAACTGCACTTAAGATGACAAGATACATATATAATCATAGACTAGATACCATCTTGTATATGGTTTATTTTGTACAATATAAAACCCAATTAATGTTGTATATATGTCCATCTTTTGTTCTTTATAAATTTGCTTTGTAGTATTGTATTGAATGATTCTGTCACAATTCATTGTTTTCAATCTCTTTTTGAGAGATATTTGCATTATTTCCATTTGAGTCTGCTATGAATAAAATAGCTATGAAAATTTTGTGTGTGTCCTTTGAAGAATATATAAGTTATTTTTTCTTGAGTATGTATATCTAGGAATGAAAATGTTGTTCTGTGGTAAGTATACGTTTGACTTTAGTAGATAAAGTCAGAGTTTCTAAATCATTTTATACTCCAACAAGCAAAATGAAAATTTCAGTTGTTTCATCTCTGTTAAAACTTGGTACCGATGGTCTTTAAATTATAGTTATTTTATAAATTAAATCTCATCATGATTCAATTTGCATGCTCTGATAATTATATGAAATGCCTTTTCTATGCCTATCAATTGTTTGGATAAGGCTATTTTTTCTCCTTTTTCCTCATAGTTTTATAGTGAGGAGTGAAAGTTTAACACTCGGCATTGAATTCTTTTATATATCTGAAAACATCTCTATTTCACTTTAACTTTCAGAAAAGACTTTCATAGATAATAGAATTCAATGTTGACAGATTTTTTTCTTTCAGTACT
Source organism: Hydrochoerus hydrochaeris (assembly GCA_004027455.1). NCBI lineage: Eukaryota > Metazoa > Chordata > Mammalia > Rodentia > Hydrochaeridae > Hydrochoerus > Hydrochoerus hydrochaeris. The sequence goes on along the minus strand of PVLA01007271.1, from coordinate 2,426 downwards.
TTAATGGTACTACTTTACTGTAGTCTCTGATGCATGGCTTCCAATGAGAGATCTACTGTTATCTCTCATCCTCTGTAATCACTGTTCCTTTATTCACTTATTTAGACTGATATTAGAATACTCTCCTAAAACCATACTGATTTTAAATAATATGATTATGATATTTCTCAATATAATTCATTGAACTTCTAGACTATGAAGGTCTATTGTTTTTATTAAGTTTGGAAAACTAAATAAATTTTTTTCAGTGAAGTACTCAGATAGTTCATTACAGTAACAAAAACACACCTTTCTTATTTTCCTTAGCAATATAGTAACAGCTGCACCTCAGACTAATTGTCAATAATGCATTGTAATGGTTCTGACAACTGTCAATGTATTACTTTGTGAGTTGTGATAAATAAGTAGTATTATCAAGCTTTTAAGAAACCTTGTAATTGGCTTGGAAACCAGCTCCATGCCAGGGCTGCTGCCTGAGTGGAGAGAGCCAGACCCAAGCCTTTCCCCATGAGTCAGCGCCTTTCGCGGACTATGGGGAGAGAGAACCAGGCCTCAGCAGAAAGTGATCCTCATCTGAAACCATATCATTTTCATTGTTTTGTTGGGTTGGGTTTTATTCTCTTTTATTTTGTTTGATTATGTAAATCTGATGGCACAAGCGACTATTTAAAAGATAACAAGACATACTATGGTGGCCAATTTGGATTTACTATTGGCTTGTTTTGAAGTCCTTTATTGCATTCATTGTTTTGTTTTTATTTCCATTCTACTCTGTTCTGTTCAATTTTTTACTATGTCTGAAGGTATCTGCAGCTATTTTGAAGAAAACAAAAAACATTATGGTAACTATTGTTGACTTCATAAGGTTTTGAAGTCTTGTATCACTTACACTGGTTTATTTTGATTGGTTTTATTCTGTTTTATTTTCCTTGGCTTTATCCTCTTTAAAGAAAAAAACTCAAAAGACACCTTGTAGCTTTCACTTTAAGTCTTTTCTACGTGTTTACAGTGCACAGTGTTTATGCGCCTTGTGTGGAGCTGGTACGTGCACTGAGCACATCCCAATTCCTTTCTGTAACCCCCTTTCCCTCCCCTATGTCCTCAATCCCTCCATCTCTTGATCCTCTTCCCTTTTGAGAAAGAATTATCTTCCTATTTCCTATTATCTCTTTTATTTTTCTCCTTTTGTATACTTTGGGTTTCTCATGTAAAAGAAACCATGCTTTATTTAAGCTTCTGTATCTGATTTATTTCATTTAACATTATGGCCTCAAGATGCATCCATTTCCCTACAAATGACTTTTTATGGCAGAGTAATATGGCTTTGTAAGTAAATACATTTTCTTTTTTCATTCATCTATTGATGTTTATATAGGCTGCTTCTAAAATGTAACTATTACATTAAATCTTGAAAGCAAAAAAAGGTCCACTTTTCTAAAAGGATTATTCCAAAGGATTGTGCTATATTGAGAAAAATGCAAAAAAAAATCACCTTAGAAATTTTATAACTATTCTTTTGAGAGTATACATTAAACCAGAGGTTTTAAGCTTCTGCATTCATTAGAATCTCCTTGTAGGCTTGGGAAACCACAAGCTGGGCCCCATCTTCCAGCCTGGGAATCAGAGGATCTAGGATGGGGCCTAATAATTTGCATCTCTAATAAGATTCCTGGCAACATGGTGCTGCTGGCTCTAGGACCAAACTTTGAGAGTTACCACAGGAAACAAATGAACAGAACCATCTGGGAGTTATCCAACCTCCAACACGTACAGATTCCTTTTTTTCTTCCTATTCTGAATTAATTAAATGTTAATGAAATTTTTTTCTAGACAAAAATCTTACAAACACTTAATTGGATATTTTTTATAAAATGTTTGGTTCTAATCCAGTTCCTGAAATCCTCTCATTCTCTTTCATGGCTGCTCAGGGAACTGCTGTGCCTAAGTGGTCCACAATCCTCCTTCGGAGTTCTAGAGTCCCTGAAGGTGAGTTTTATTGTAGTGTTCGGCCTTTCAAATCTGATTGCATCATTGCACTTTATGCTAGTCCCTATTTCCCTGAACACTGAGTCTCATTAAAGTAGGAAAACATTGCAATTGAAACCACCCAAACAAAGATGCCAAGGGTATCCACGAGACTCCAATACTTGTCTTCTCCCTTTTTTTCTGGTGTTTAGTATGTCAAACTTACAATAGGGAATGGATGCAAACAAAAATCTTGTTAAAAGCAACAATAAATTGAGAAGAAAATCAAGTGGGATGTAAGACCCAGTATCTTGAGTTAAGTTAGCATTCTGTGCAGCAGAACAGACAGAGACAAGTCCCTCCAGAGGTGTCTCTGATAGGACATGTGCTGTGCAAGAAAATGTAGAGGACCAGGTCAGGAATCAGAAAACACGATCAACAAGACTGCTCCCAGAGAATCC